>APFE031652831.1:30354-64913 GCA_000404065.3 Pinus taeda
ATTCCTGTAGGTGTGAGGTTATCTGTTGAACAGTGTCCCAAGACACAAGAAGAGGAAGAGGACATGTCCCGTGTTCCATATGCAAGTGCAGTCGGTAGCTTGATGTATGCCATGGTCTGTACTGGACCAGACATTGCACATGCAGTGGGAGTATTGAGCAGGTTTATGTCAAAACCAGGGAAGGAGCACTGGACAACAGTGAAGCGGGTTTTCAGGTATTTGCATGGCACTACTGATTATGGTTTGTGCTACCAAGGAAGACCAGGATTGGACATAATGTTGGATATCCGTGGCTTTGTTGATGCAGACTGGGCTGGAGATCTGGATCAGAGAAGATCTACAAGTGGGTATGTGTTTAAACTATTTGGAGGTGTAGTCAGTTGGATGAGTAAGAAACAATCTGTAGTGGCACTATCAACTACAGAGGCAAAATACATGGCAGCCACTCATGCAAGCAAGGAAGCAGTTTGGTTGCAGAGATTGTGTTCAAGTATGGGGTTAGTATAGGGAGCTATAAGGTAGACTGTGACAGCCAAAGTGCAATTTTCTTGGCAAAGACCCTGCTTATCATTCAAAGACAAAGCACATTGATGTTCAGTATCACTTTGTGAGGGATATGATAGAAGACAAAAAGGTGTTGCTGGTAAAGGTGGACACTTTGAAGAATACTGCAGATGCATTGAAAAAATCTATGAGGTCTGAGAAGTTCTCTTGGTGTAGAGAAACAATGGCGTTTCAGGGCTGGAAAAATGACTAAGCTCTCCTGTGGCCCCCTGTGGAAGAAACAACAATGGAGTTGTTGGGTTGTGTTATATTCTTTCCACGACTAACTACGTTGTGAACCGGGGGTTAGAGGGGGGGCGGAGCCCCCCCTTCGCCGCGCCGATTGTCTTGCAGCGGCGGCGGGTCACAGGGGGGCGAGCCCCCTGTCCGGGGGTTGAGGGGGGCGGGTTAGCCCCCTCTACGTGGTTTGGGCAGCGCCTAGAGAATTTTTTTCTTTGACCTAATATTTAGGCTTGGGCGAACGCCAACCTATGTTTTCGGTCCACGGTTTTGGACGACGATGGCTTTCGGTCCTGGTATGGATTGCTTCGGCATTGATAAAATATGTATGTAACCTTGAAATGAATACAATGAAAAATCAAGCTTGGTAGTCTCGGTTTGAGATCCAGTGGGAATCTCTGTTGTTATGTTTTTATGTGTTATGCTCTCGCATTTTTATTTTTCCTGTGATTTAGAATTCGTATGCAGGTAATTTCTGTACGGGGTTAAAACCTACAATTCGCATTATTTGTGATAAACCAAAGTGATGCAAGTCTTTAATATAAATTTGTCAAGCACTCTTTAAGATTTCCTAGGAAATGGTCTCCCCCTTCAACCCTAGGTTGTCTCTAGGAAGCTTTCATATCTCCTAAAGAACTTGTGCTACATGTGCTATAAAAAGTGACAACATATTTTTGGCATTGTTTCCAGGGAGTGAATGTGAAATAATTTTCCTTGGGTATGACAAATCTCTACATTCGCCTTGTTAGGTGAGCAAGGGAAGTGCGGGTTGAAGACCTCTCATCTTGCCGACTCCATTGTCTATATTTTTATTTGACCATTATGGATTATAATAGGCCCCATACTTTCTTAGAGACCTTTCAAAAAAAAAAACCACTTTCATTTGACCCAGAAAGAATAATAGTTTAAAGGATTTGGAAAGAAAAGACTCCAAATACTAATGTTAATGCCTCTTCATTTCACGAAAAATCTTCATCTATGTCACAAAAGGTCGCAATTTATTGTTCTGAATTCTCTCCTAGAGTCCTGATATATCCTCTCGAAAGTGGTCATCTACTCAATGTCACCTCCCTAGAGGTCAAATAATAAGTTGAGGGGATAAAATCTAAACTCCAAAGTAGTCTTACCCATAGTTTGACCTATTTATCATTCCATTGCCATTTCGCCGTCTTACCATCGATAATACCTTAGGCTCCTCCAGTAATTCAAGCACCACCACCCCTGATCCAAATGGCTATCCTAGGCTTCTTGTTAAATAAATATGCTTCCTTAAGCCTGTCTCAACCTTTAAATACTATGCCAAAGGACTATCTCAAGCTCTTGCCTAGGTCTAATGAAGAAGATGTTATAACAGTGCAGAGACACATATAAATTTTCTATGCCTTTGTAGAAAATTTGAATGTTGAACACCATGATGTAGTGTTGAGGATTTTCATCCAATCTTTGGATAGGGAAGTGAGGAGATCATTTAAATCCTTGCCAAATGATACCATTAACACTTGGGAAGAAATGGAGAACTCCTTTATGCAGAAATGGGGTGAGAAGAGAGACCATGGATACATTCTCACTGAGTTTAATTCTATCAAGGAGAAATATGGTGAGGGTATCTCAGATTTTATTAAAAGATTTAATAAACTATACAACAATATACCTACTAAAATCAAATCTCCACAGGTTGCTACCTGAGTAGTCTTTGTTGGGGCCTTTGATTCAAAATTTGGCTTCACACTCAAAGAGGGGAAGTCTCATTCCTTAGAAAAAATTCAAACTAGTGCCCTCGAGGTAGAAGAAAAATTTATCTCAACCAGGAAGTCAAGAGGCAGATTTGATCCTAGAAAGAAGAAAAAGGGAAAAGAGGAGGAAACTTACTCAAGTGGGAGAGAATCCCAAGAACAGAGGATAGAGGATATGGATAAGTTGATAAAGAAATTATCAAGCAAACTTACAAAAATGGAGCTGGAGAATAAAATCCTTGAAATATAGAACTTCCCAACTGCTAATCAGGGTTTTAATCCCAAATATAAAAGGCATCCCCTATAGATAATGCAAAGGGAGAGGAAAGAGAAACAAGACCACATTCATCCTCCATTGTATATAGAAGTGATCCAGAGGAGTTGATACTAGATACAAGTGATGTTTAGGGGAACTTGTATTCCTCTTTCTCCAATGAAGGACAAAAACTCAGAACATATGAAGAAGAGGAGGGGGAGCTTGATGCAACACTGGATAATGACGAGATTGATGACTATTGCAAATGGTTCACTGGTTTCATGCATGCTCAACTGCACAAGAAATATAATATACGATCATCTAGAAAGATATCAAGAGGACAAGATCAGAATGAAGGTACTTCCTCCCAGGAGCCTCCTAAGCCTACTGACAAGGGTAAGGGACTTGTAGATCCAGTTATTCCAATAAAGAAAATGTCCTCAGATACAAATTGATATAAGCCTGAAGTCATAAAAGAATGAAAATCACCTCCCCATACTAGACTCATTCATGAAAAAGAAAAGGAGCCATATAAATTAGCACTATAGTGAAAGGCCCTACCATCTTTAACGTTCAGAAAAAGCTTGGGAAAGTTAAGATCCTAGTCCAATTGTCTGAGATCTTGAAACAACCCACATATAAGGCCAAAGTCTCTTAGTTTATGTTTCTTGTTGGAGTCACGATTGTTGTTACACCAAAACCCGCAGGTGTTAGTAAACAGAGACATCTCTAGACTTAAGCACATGCCATGAAACACACGGGGAGTGTTCACCTTCTACACCACCATTAACAAGGAGCCAATAATCTCCCCTCCAACACAAGGCTAGTATGTTTCAAACTTGAGACCTCTGGCTCTGATACCACTTGTTAAAAATTATATATTATGGAGCAATGGAACACATAAAATATTGCATAAATATAAACACAAAAAATACATAAAACAAGAGAGACATAGATATAAGTGGTTCACCCAGTTTGGGCTACATCCACAGAGAAACAGCCAATCCTTCTTTTTATATTATCCAACAAACTTAAGAGATATAACCTACATCAGATCCACCATAACTCCCTCTTCGCTCTCAATCTCCTCTCTCTTCTTCACTCAGAATACAGATCTACATAGATGCAATACAATTCCGTCATATATAGTGAGGTGTTGCCTTCTAGGGGAAAAAACCCTAAACTAAACATAAATTCTACCATCAAATCATCCGCCTAATAAATGGCCCAGATTGACTAGAAATTACTAGACTTTTACAAGGCAATTTTACATCTATTTTTAGCTTCGGGGGCACTGCCGTTGAACCCCCGCTGGTCCCCAGACCCCCCAGCTGGGGGGGATCAGCCCCCCGCACCCCCTGCGCGGAGGGGTGTACAATCTTCCCGGGGTATACATCCAGCTGAGACCTTTGACTACAAAAGATAATTAGGCTCCACACCCATCAAACTCCCACTTGGAGACTAATTATAGCAACTCCATCGCTGCTTCATTTGCTAGACAATGACTCCACTTTGGACTTGGTTGTTTCTCATTTTCTTCATCATACTTGAAGACCAATTGAAACTGAGCAGATTCTTAGCCAATTGAAACTGAGCAGATTCTCAGTTTCTCCTTGGTTACGACTTTTGTTAGCATATCTGTAGGATTCTGGCTAGTGTGTATCTTTTCTAGCTTCAACTATCTATCTTCTAATGCTGATCGTATGAAATGGTACTTGAGCTATATATGCTTAGTCTTGGAATGAAATGCAGAGTTCTTTGCAAGATTTATGGCACTCTAGTTGTCACTGTATAACCTACCCAACTCCTACTTCTTACCCAATTCATCCAGAAACCTTTGTAACCAAATCATTTCTTTACTAGCCTATGTAGCAACAACATACTCTGCTTCTGTTGTTGAAAGTGCAAAAAAACTTTGGATTTTTGAAACCCAACTAATAGATGTTCCACCTACAGTAAATACATATCTTGTAATGCTCCTCCTATTATATCTATCAGTTTCCATATCTGCATCAACATATCCCTGTAGAGCAATGTTTGAACCACCAAAGCATAATGCTTGATTTGTGGTACCTCTCAAATACCTGAGAATCCACTTCACCACCATCCAATGTTCTTTTCCTGGATTGTTCATGTACTTTCTTACAACTCCCACTACATGTACAATATCAGGCCTTGTGTAGACCATTGCATACATTAAGCTTCCAATTGTTGATGCATATGTAACTTTAGACATATGAGCCATTTCTTCTTGAGTCTTGGGACACGCCTCCTTACTTAATTTGAAATGGCTAGCCAAAGGTATACTAACTGGTTTTGCATTCTACATATTAAACCTTTTCAACACCTCTTCTATGTACTCATTTTGAGACAATGTTAATTTGCAATTCTTCTTGTCTCTAGTTATTCTCATACCAAAGATTTGTTTTGCAGCACCCAAATCCTTCATTGCAAATGAGTTTGCCAATTTCCTTTTGAGCACATTTATTTCCTGCATGTTAGAACCTGCAACAATCATGTCATCTACATACAATAACAATATAATATAGCTGCCATCATTTTTCCTTTTGAGATAAAGACAATGATCAAAGTGACACCTAGTATAACCTTGTTCAGACATAAACCTATCAAATTTTAGATACCACTGCCTTGGAGCCTGTTTTGAGAGATACAATCTCTTCTTCAACCTACACACTAGTTTCTCCTTCCTGTTTACCTCATATCCTTGTGGCCGCTGCATATATATCTCTTCCTCCAAATCCCCATGGAGAAAGGTTGTCTTTACATCTAACTGCTCAAGATACAAATCTTCTACTGCTACTAGACTTAGAATAGTTCTGATTGAAGTCATTTTCACAACAGGAGAAAATATCTCATCAAAGTCTATACCCTTTTTCTGTGCAAACCCTTTCACCACAAGTCTAGATTTATACCTTTTTTTACCTCCATCTTCTTCCTTCAACTTGTAAACCCATTTATTCTACAGTGTTGTTTTACCTGTAGGCAACCTAACTAAGTTCCAAGTCTGGTTATGTGCTAAGGAGTCCATCTCTTCTTTCATGGCTTGCTCCCACTTCTTCTTGGTTTCTAACTACATTGCTTCTTCATAACATTCCAGTTCACCAGAATCAATCAACAATACATAATATAATGAAGGAGAGTATCGTTCAGATGGTCTACTTATCCTAGTAGATCTTCTAACACCACTTTCAGGTGTTTGAAGTGCTTGTTGTTGTTGTGGTTGTTGTTCTGGCTGTTGATCATTATGATTTTCAGGCACCATCACTTTTCCTGTGATATCGTCAAGCACTGTGTATTCTCTATTTTCTTTTTCCTGTTTCTTTTCCTACAATTGATCCTTATACAAAACTTTTTTATTGAATATAACATCTCCGCCCCTAATGATTTTATGTTTTTCATAATCATAAAAGCGATAACCAAAATCATTAACACCATATCCAATAAAGGTACATTTCTTTGATTTTGCCTCAAGCTTTTTTCTACTTTCTTTGTTAATGTGGACAAAGGCTTCACAACCAAAAGTCTTTAAAAAGGAGTAGTTTACCTTTTTACCTGTCCATGCCTCCTCTGGAATACCACCATCTAAGGAACTTGAAGGCCTTTTGTTTATTAGATAAACAACAGTATCTACAACACTTGCCCAAAATTGTAAAGGAAATCCTGTATGAAATCTCATGCACCTTGCATGCTCCATGATTGTCCTGTTCATCCTTTCTAACATGCTATTTTCTTGTGGTGTTCCTGGAACTGTCTTCTCTCTACGAATTCCATTCTCTGAACAGTACCTATCAAACTCTTTGCTGTAATATTCACCTCCATTGTCTGAACGTAGACACTTCAACCTTTTTCATGTCTCATATTCAACCAAAGCTTTCCATTTCTTGAAAGTATCAAATACATCAGAGTTATTTCGAATACCATAAATCCAGGTTTTTTTGGTTGCATCATCAATAAAAGTAACATAATAATGAGATCCACCAAAAGAGATGATACCTGAGCAGGTCCCCATACATCTGTATGCACAAGCTCTAATTTTTTGCTCTTCTTTTCTTTCCCAACTCTAAGGAATCTGACTCTCTTTTGTTTTCCATAAACACAGTTCTCGTAGAATTTTAAATCAACATGCTTCAAACCTGGTAGTGAATTTCTTGAGTGAAGAATCTGGATCCCCTTCTCACTCATGTGCCCAAGCCTATGATGCCACAATGTTGTATCTTCTCCTATAGAGGTTAAAGCATTAACAGAATTAGAAATACCATTGCATAAATACAATGTACCAACCTTTCCTCCTTTCGCTATTACAAGGGATCCTTTAGTGACCTTCGAAGTTTTATCTGTGAAAGTAGTTATGCAACCTTCACCTCCCAACTACCCTGTTGAAATAAGAATTTTCTTCAGATCTGGAACATGCCTTACCTCCTTCAGTAGCCATTGATTTCCATTCTGCTGTTTTATGAAAACTGTACCCATTCCAATGATTTTACAAGGTTTATCATCACCCAATCGAACCTGTCCAAAATCTCCTTGAACATAATCATGAAAATGTTTCTTATCAAGTGTGGCATGGAATGAGGCCCCTGAATCTACCACCCAGACATCAATAATATTTTCTAGTGAAATAATCAAAGCATATTGCAACACATCACCTATTACCTTTGCTTCATGATTATTTTTTTGCTACGCGTCTCCTTATTTTCCCTTCCGAGACTTGTAGTCTTTCTTCAAGTGTCCTTTCTTCCCGCATTTCTAGCACAATATCCCTGATCTAGACTTGTATCTACCTTTTCTTGACTTACTACGATATCCTGGGCTCTTTCCTCTTTCCATTTTTCTTCCCCTAGTCTCTACTGTCAAAGCATTACGTGATGTCTCACCAGAGCTTTTCCATCGCATTTCCTCGCTAAGGATTGCACCGACAACATCATCAAACTTTAAAGTACTAGATCCAGAGGCTGAGTTACTAATGGCCATAACTAAACCATTCCAACTTTTTGGCAATGAGCACAGAAATAACAGAGCCCTAACTTCATCATCAAAAGTTACCCCTACAGAACTTAACTGACTTGTAACTGTATTAAAATCATTTAAATGGTCTGCAACAGATCCACCTTCTGACATCTTCATATTAGATAAACACTTCATAAGAAATACCTTATTTGAGGACGAGGGTTTTTCATATAGTTTGGCCAATGTCAACATTAAACCCTCTGTTATTGTTTCCTTTGAAATATTAAACGCTACCAATGCCACTAGGCACAACCGTATTGTTCCAAGTGCCTTTCTGTCGAGAATATTCCATTCTATATCTATCATAATTGTCGGCTTCTTTGTCTTTCCACTTAATGGTAGGTATAGATATCTCTAATACAGATAATCTTCCATCTGCATCTTCCATAATTGGTAGTCTTTGCCATTGAATTTTTCGACCTTAAACCTACCACCTTTCGCCATTTCTCCCACTCGAACTAGGAACCTTTTTTTCCTGTGAGTTTATCAGCTAAATAGACCTTCGGCTCTAATACCACTTGTTGGAGTCATGATTTTTGTTGCACCAAAACCTGCAGGTGTTAGTAAATAGAAACATCGCTAGATTTAAGCACATGCCACAAAACACACAGGGAGAATTGACCTTCTACACCGCCATTAACGAGGAGCCAACAATCTCCCCCCAATGTGAGCCCAGTGTGTTTTGAACTCAAGACCTTTGGCTCTAATACCACTTGTTAGAAAATTCTATATTATAGAGCAATGGAACACATAAAATATTGCAGAAATATAAACACAGAAAATGCATAAAACAAGAGAGACACATATATACGTGGTTCACCCAGTTTGGGCTACGTCCACAGAGAAATAGCTAGTCCTTCTTTTTATATTATCCAGCAAACTTAAGAGATACAACCTACAGTAGATCCAATGCAACTCCCTCTTTGCTCTCAATCTCCTCTCTCTTCTTCACTCAGAATAAAAATCTAGATAGACATAATATAATTCCCTCATATATAGTGAGGCGTTGCCTTCTAGGGCAAAAAACCCTAAACTAAACATAACTTTTACCGTCAGATCATTCATCTAATGAACGACCAAGATTGACTAGAAATTACTAGACTTTTACAAGGCAATTTTACATCTATTTTTAGCTTCTGGGGTGCTGCCCCTGAACCCCCGTCGGGGGACTGCTGACCTCCAAACCCCCCAACTGGGGGGGATCGGCCCCCCCGAACCCCTGTGGGGGGGGGGAACAAGTCCCCCCCACATGGAGGGGTGTATA
The DNA here is from genome assembly GCA_000404065.3 of Pinus taeda. NCBI lineage: Eukaryota > Viridiplantae > Streptophyta > Pinopsida > Pinales > Pinaceae > Pinus > Pinus taeda. The sequence continues at coordinate 39,419 of APFE031652831.1, forward strand.
ATCTTCCTGGGGTATACATCCGGCTGAGACCTTTGAATACATAATATAATCAAGCTCCACACCCAACATTTCCTTCCACTTCATTCTAGCCAATTGACAATTTAAACCTACAAGAAGAAAGGCCATTGGTAGTCTTTGGAACTCATGTTGAAGAATAAGATCCCTCCACTCCACATTTTTATGTTACTCTGGTAGTACATGACCTCCTTCTCCATAATTTCATGTTGGACTCGAGAGCTTCTCATAATTATATTTCATTGTCAGTAATGGAGCTATTAGGTCTAGAGACAGCCAGACCATATAAAGATATCTATTCTTTTGACTCTAAGAGGGTCAAGTGCTTGGGGATGATCAAGGACTTGGTGGTGAATTTGGCCCAGATCCCAGTGAATAGTGTGGTGATAGACATTGTAGTTGTTGATATCCCTGTAAGGTTTGCTATTATTTTTTCCAGGTCTTAGTGATCAAATGTTAGAGGTTCCATCAAGCTGGATCTTACTTATGCTACTATTCGTACTTTGGTGGAGAGGAAAGGAGACTATACATATAATCCAGATTCATTAAAACGGTTACAAGAGATGATTTCTAAAATAATGCTCCTGTATATGGGATATCTCCTGCTTTATGCTAGAAGAAGATGACTTCATTCTAGAAGAAACATAGGTACAACCCATATCCAAATAATACCAACAACACAAAGATTGTAGCAAAATCTAGAAGTTTTATTTTGATGGTGCTAACTCTAAAGAAGGAAATGGAGTAAGGGTATTGTTGATATCTACAGAGGGTAGCTTGATTCCCTCTCTTTCAAATTAGAATTTAAAGCAAAGAACAATGTGGTATATTATGAGGCATTGCTATTAGGCATGCAAGCAGTGAAGAATCTAAACATTGAATTCCTGACTGTATCTTGAGACTCGGAACTGGTAGTGAAGAAAATCAAGGACCAATGCCAAACCAGGCACTCCCGACTAAGGGCTTACAAAAATGAGGTTTGGGACTTGATCAAAAACTTCTTCTCTGATCCACATGGATTTTGGTGGCCAATTGCTTATTCCACCTAGAACCCCAAGTTAGTTACATCCATTTCCTTGTTCATTTTAGGATTTACTATTTTTAGTAGTCTTTTGGGTCCTGAACTTCGGAGCTGTTTTGACCCCCTAGACGGCTACCAACAAGCAATGCATCTTCATCTAGAAGATACTCTGGAGGCACCACTACCTTTAAGGTATAAGTTAACTTCCATATTCTAATATTCGAAGGCCTGATAGATGCAAACTTCGTAGATAAATGGTTAAATTTGTTGGAAGGATATTTTTCAGTTCATTACTTTTCCAATCGGGAAAAGATTACCTTTGCACTTATCAAAGCTGCACCACACGTCAAGGACTAGTAGGAAACCTACTGTGAACAAAAGGACGAGAGTGAACCTTCGTTGTTTTCAGTTGCACCCACTTGGAATTCTTTCTGAGACACCATCAAGGAATCATAGTACCCTGTCAGGAGCTATGAAGACAAATACATAAAGTGGACCACACTATGGAATGCAAGGGACCAAGATGTGCTAGAGTTCACATAGCACGATGCTACGTATCGAGGATATTGAGCGACATTTGTTGCTCAAGTACCACGACTATCTACACAAGTACATCAAGGATGAGATGGAGTTCCTAGACATTTCCTTGCTTAGCACGACGTATTGGTACGCTGTCAAGATTGAGCAGAAGTTTAAATAGAATAAGAGAGACTTTGGATCTATAAATCCAAAGCAAGGAAAAGGTACCCCCAAACCATAAAAAAAAGGACCAAGCTAAGGAAGGTCTACCTAGGACAACCCATTAGAGTCACAAGCAAAGAACAACACTACGAAGACAAAGAAGGACACACGAAAATAGTGTGAGTTCCAAAAGATCTCCACTCACAATACAAATGATTATTGGGCCAAACAGTCACTGGTGGCCAAGCTAAACACTTTGTTGATGGTGCTAGACCCGCCAACATGTCAAGGGATCTCCCTGGTAAGAAGTCCCAATTAGACCTCAGACTATTTGGTGTAGGAGTCCCAACAGTGGGTCGTACAATAATGCCTTGATCACGGTTTCACACATAGGTAAGTAAGGTGTCCCTGTTGGTAGTAAGGGTGTGACAGCTGCGATGAGTCAAGGAAGGTGCATGAGAGGTTCTAACACATAGAGAGTGAAGTGAGTGCACCCCTTGGAAACCTGTAATAGTACTTGGTTTGGAAGGAAACACATGAGCAAAGATGCATCACCAGCTGGAAAGAAAGATAAATAGCAACCCAAAGTTATGGTTAAACCAACAAAATATATGCAACAACATTTATACAATTGCATACAAAATAGTTCATACACAAATGCATAAGTTAAATAATATACATTGCTACAACAACCAGAATAGTCGAACTACAATAACAACATATGCATGAAAACATGTTGTCTCTGTTATATTAAGAAGTGTAAGTTCCAGTCATTAAATACATCCATGTCCAACCACTAGTTCCAATAGTGGAATGTTACAGCCACAACCACCTGCTCCTACAAAGAGATATACTATCTCTACACAGTGGACAAGCCAAGGCGCATTACAATATTGTCCAAGATTTTTCTAAGATACTCCTATTGAAGCTTCGCTGACCAAAAGCCTTTACAATGAGTTATGAGGGACTATTTATAGCAAAGGGCGGGGTGACCCTTGAAATTCCCCTTAGTGACAGTTCATCTACTCTCATGACTCTTCATCTACTCTATGACTATTACATCCAACTATCGACACTTGAACTTACACTTGACAAAATGTTACATTACAACGCACATGTATCCATGTGATACAAAATGCTTGAGCAAGCCATGCAAGGCATCATTATGACTCTGACAATTGTGGAAATTCCAACTATTCGACATCCTCGCGATGATCAACAGTAGCGAATTGATGCCAAGATTGGTAGTCTGCGATGGTGTCCCTGTACTCCAAAATGACATCTTTCTGGAACCTAACTCTTGCCTCCATAACATCTAGGCACACTGCTTGGGCTCCTCTGTCCAAGTAATTTGAAACCATGTGCATCATGGCCTTCAATGCAGTTAGACCAACAACATGCTTGTGCATGGTGTCTGCACTGATTGGCAAGTCTGGGCTGGTTGCTATGCGCATCAACTCGTCAAAGTACGAGTCAAGCTCCAGTCAGACCTAAGCCTTTATCTTCACTTAGGTGAGGGTCCCAATAGATGGGATCACATGTGCGTGCACCACAACATCCATACCCTTGAATACACATGCATGGGAAGCCTGTAGACTAGTGATGAGTTGTGGGAGCTCTTCCTAGTTGCGGATCTAACTTTAGATGCATGATTTCAGCTTGACTACTCTGGGCTTCATCATCTTAGGAAAATGAAGTGGGGCTCCCTTGTATCTCATCATCCATGTTTACATGTAATAAAAAAAAACATGCATGTTTGGGAAGCTACGTGCCCTTCTAGCACATCACTACTACCATCTGTTGAGATGGAGAACTGCCTTATGCACGGTACAAAACTTGGAATACAACACCCGCATGACTGTGTCAAGGGGCAATACTTCATCTCGTATTGCCTTCTTCAATTCTTCTCAGATGGATGATGTAACCAATTCTCCTCCCTGCTTCTCTGTCTATAGCTCCTTCGCCATTCACTCGTTTTCAGCTATTAGAAAGCGAACACTCGAGCTAGTAGCTTCGACATAAGCTCTAGTAGCATCAGCCAATGTAGTTGGATGTTTTCACATGTTAGACATGATCACTCATTCCTCATAATGCGTAGGATACATATGATCTTTTGGAGTTGACACTCTACAATATTGCATGACTCTATGCTGAGACTCATCGAATGAGATGTTGTGCATCTCTACTTCCTACTGATCTCTAAGGATCTCAGCGTCTCCTTGGTCTTGCTCTAACTCCTTCCGCTCCATATTTGTATCCTTTTGTTCAAGTGCTCACTCTATCTCCTGAGTGAAGTTCTGCTTTTGTGAGGGCTCACCCTGTTTGCCTGATGCCAGCTATTTTGATGAGTCCACTACCTGTACAGGTGTTGTTTAATTTGTTTGCACAAGTTGTGCCCCTTTCTATACCTATTCTTGTTGCGCTTCCTTCTCCTGTCTCTGCAGCTCTTGTTCCTTCCAGAGTTGCTCCTTCAACTCATGCAACTCCTTCTTTGTTTCCTCCATTCTCTATTTCTCTCTCTACCTTTATGCATTTCGCTTGTCATGATGTTGCCCCTTTTCCTCTATAGCCATAGCTTCTTTCTCCACAAGTGGATCTCCTTGGAACTTGCAACTTTTCTCTTCCTCCATGTGATCAACAATCTTCCTCTTGCCCTTGTCACACACTAGTATGTTCACCTCTATTGCTATTGCTGCTTCTGGTGCTCTCTGAGATGTTTCTTCACACTGCTTCGCTACCCATTCCAGAGTGAAGCTGACCGGTTCACTGAGTCTGGAGGAGTTGTAACAATATCTACATGGGTCCTCCTCTGCCCAATGACATGCCCCGTGGATCCAGTTGAACTACTCTCACGTAGTCATCTTTCACAAGAAAATGTGGTTGATGCAGATTGTAACTTCGGAGGTTGAATGGATAATTCTTCATCTACTCTGCTTTGACATCCGCATGCTTGAAACTTCAGATGTCGTATAACCCAATGCATGGCAGAAGAGTGGGCCAAGGTGCCTTCTTCTTTCAGTGTAGCCTAGCTATCAATCCTGTCGAGATTTGATATGCTACTTCCTGCATGACGAGTAAGTCCAAGGAAAACTTCAGTAGAACATACATATTTTTCTCCACAATGTACATCCATATAAAGGTGTCAGACACTGAGGCATAGTCATGTGATAAACTCCTCTGAAGCTACATTCGGACAACATCTTACAATAAGTGTTCACAATAGTCTCTGCTAGTTTCCATGTGCATGTCAAGCCCAAGAACTCATGTCAGGCATAGATCACATCCAAGATGTAGGCAAACATGTATATTTATACTTTCATACCTTCAGGTGGCTGTCGAGCCCTTGCTATCTATTCCTTCTGCTGATGAGCCATCATGCTGGACTGATTACATGCTTTGCCCTCTCTGGCTAGTTGGTCCAGTGCGATCACCCAACTATGTGGGAAAGTTTCCGTTCTTTCTTGGTCATATAGTCAACATGCGAAGATGAACAAGTGTTGATACACCTTCCATAATATCTTCGTCCTGTAGACCTGGTTGGGTGTAATCCTGAATTTAGTCGGCTGCTTCACCTAGTTATTCAAAATGTCTCTAGAGTTGGCATTGTTGATGGGTAAGCTGAAGGGTGTCTCCATGATGGTCATGGGCTCTGAAATCTGATACATCTCATCATAATTTTGTGACCTGAAGATAACAATCTCTGTCTCACTAACACTACTCAATGTCATCATCTCAGGATCAGTGTGCGAGACAATCCAATGTATCACATCCACGCATGGGAGCATGGGATACCTGCATGCAATTTGGTACAAGCCAGACTTGTAAATGTTCACATAGACTCGAAGGTCCTAGAGGTCTTCCCCAAATGTGCTTATGAATACATCATTGACCTCTTGCCATTTCAACTTTATGTCCTTGTCTAGAATCAGCTTGATATCTTCATAGATCAGTAGACTTGTGAACACTTGCTCAACTGCAACTCCAGTTGCACTTCTGTCGTTGTCCTTTGATCCTGCTCTCTTGGAGGCCATTGATATTGAACTATTAAGAGGTGAACAAACACATACTAGATCTGGAGACAAAGCAACATGCATGGCAAGAAATATGTCAGCGAAAACCAATTCAAACTTGAAGAAAGACATGCAACATACCTAGGGATTGATTGACAAGAATTGTGCAATTTCTTATGGGAGGCTGACTGACTGGCTGCCAGAATTGTGGAAAAGGAATTCTGGGTTGTCTAGGGAGGCTGGCTAGCTGTTGGACTTGCACAATGCACAATCCAGGTTGGTTGATGAAATTGCGCAATGTGCAATTTCAGCTGGCAGTGGTTGTAGGACCAATGACTGCATTGCACAATTTTCTGGGCCAGAAGTCACTGTCCCTTAGAATTGCACAATGCTATAATGGAGGAATGTCACTAGGCATAAATGTGCATTTCTTGAGAGGGAGATAGAGCCTTCCCTCTCAGGATTGTGCAATGCTATCTTGGTGAGGCAGAGTCCAGGCCAAGGTTGCCTAGACTCACCGACGAGCAACTAAGCGAATGTGATTGTGAATGCATGGTGACACTAAGTGTATGCAGAAGTGAATGATCGTGCATGCAAACAGTGAATGAAAGAATCAGAAAATGGAGCAACATGCATGTAGGTGAAGTGAGTCACCAAATCAACGACCATTCATGTAAAATAGTTTCATGCATGTGACAACAATGAGATGCTAACGAAAACTGAAATGGTGCTAGTATAATAGTATGCATGTAAATGACAAAAAGCATTCATAGAAATCAAGCAAACAACAATCACACAAGCGAAAACGTAAAAAGTGACAAAAATGCTGGATTAAGACCACTTACCCGTGAATATCTGAGATGGATGTGTCGAAGAGTCTTGGATGTGTTGAGGGATGTCAGAGCTCCAAGATTGATGTGAAGAAATGAGCTCTACTATGTCAAATAAATAAGTTTGAAGCTCATGACGTGCATGCCACAAATCTAGGAAAAAGGGACACTTGGAGGAAAGATTCTAAAATGATCTTTACATGTAACCTCCAGCTGCTAAAAATAGCTCCCCAAAATCTAGGGATGATTTTTGCATGTTTCTTTTTCTATTTCAGGAAAAACATCCCATGCATGCAATTCAAGTTTCCATGGTCCCAGGTGGAATCGATCAACTCAACCGCACATGCAACAGTATTTTCAGTTGAGTGGAAAAGAAGTGCATTTTTGGGAGGGAGTTGGGTTGGTTGCCCAGGAGATTTGTGCAATTTCTAGGTAGAGCATCTGACTATTGCCCATGATTGCACAATTCCTGGGTTGAGCAACCCTGCTGGTAGGAATTGTGCATTTTTCTCAGTGAAGCTTGACTAGAAAATTTGCACAATTCAGGAGCCTAGCAGGCTACCAGATAGAATTGCACAATTTCTAGAGGAAAGGCTAGTTGCCCTCCAGAATTATGCAATTTCTTGAGGAAGCTACTCAACCTACAGTTGGACCAAGTCTAGAGAAGCAACCTATGAGGGGAATACAACAAGTTTTGATGGAAAAGTTGTCTTTCTGCAAGAAAGTCATCGAATCTTGTGTACTTGATGAAGCAAGACATGTTGCTATGAAAAAGTTGGTAAGGAGGATCGAAAATAAAGCTAAGGAAAAATTTTGGAGGGTGGTTGTAGCCACTACAACACTTGGCGACACACTGATAGAAATCCAGCTCTCTGAATGAACATTGTTCGTGAAATGCAAGTCTAACACCTCCGGAAGTATTTTTCATTTCTCAGTTCATCTTGGTTTCACACTAGCTTGATTCTAAGATGTAGAATTTATCATGCTCTTGGTCGATTGACACACATTCCAAGACAAGGCAACACAATTGTTTCGATTGGGGTTGAGGGGTGTATTGGTGCACAAGCAATATAGTCATCAGAGTCTTAGTTTCATCTTTGGTGTTGCTCTGCTACCAGCAAGCCTGGATAGTACCCCCACGGAGTCACGTAGGAGCACAAGCATCTCTCCACTACCAGCAAGCTTGGTTAGTACCTCGATGGAGTTATTCACATCACCTCTCTATGCAGGAAGCCTTTCTCTTCTTTCACCTTATTTATTTTTCATTTTTTTCATTTTTCATGTTTTTATTATTTTCATTTTTTTTATAGCTGTGCATATCACTTATTCATTTTAGAGGTGGAAGAGGGATCCCAACATATTGAGAGAAAAATAGGTTGTTCCTTCATAGAAATAGTTTATTATATACCTCTGATGTGATTGTTAAGGTCCCCCCCACACCTTACTCTACTTGATTGAGCTAACAAGGGTTAACCCAGAAACAATTAACTAGAGTAGGTAATGTTATTTAGTGCGCAAGTGTTACATTTCCACCAAGGTTCACTTTGAACAGTATGTAATTTCCATCGACGTATCATGGACTAAAAGTAACAGGTTCTTCGTACAGAGGTAGGATGATAGATAACCAAGTAGTGATAGTTGCATAAGGCCTCTTGTACTTTACCTAGATTGTTTCAAGAGTCATACATGGTTTCATGCAAAACTAACCTACAAACAAAATGAGCAAACAAACAACAAAGTGAAGCAGAAGCATAAGAAAATGAGAAAGAAAGGTAAGCAAACAAGCAAGTAAATAAACAAGCAAAGCAAGTAAGAAAATAAGCATGCAAGCAAACAAAACGAAAACAAAAACTACTCCTACTCCTAAGCTAACTATGCATGGGCTTGATCACGTGAAGTGATATTTCCAATGCAGCTACGGTGCATTGGTTGACCCATGTTGGTGAAGGCTTGGTCTGTGAGCAACCAGGTTGTGCGAACTAGCATACAAGAAAAGATATAGTAATGAAGACAAACACACTTCATGTTTAAAAGTGTCCACGCGACATAAGCGAGTGTAAGTACATGACATGTGGTCTGTGTACTTGTCATGGTGATGTGCAATACTACATGAAACTTTGAGCAATGGGATCGTGAATTTTGAGTGGAGGAAGCATGATTTGTGTGTGAGATTGATATTCAATTGATATAGATGAGTGATGAGGAGCCTCCGGTGATTGAACAATTTCCTAATCGGAAGTGAAACCAACCTCAAGACAATGAGGGCCTGACATAACCATCAGCTAGGGTTGAAGTTCCTCAAAAGATTGGGGGGTTTCAACTTCATCGTCAGATAGATCATCATAAACCGTTGGCTTTGAAAGATAAACTACAATAGAATCATGGTCATGATCGAATCTAGCAGTAAATGGATCACGACAACCACGATTAGGAAAATCAATGATCTCATTGGCATCTTCATGATCTTATGAATCAAATAGAGGGGTAGATGGGAAGTGAACAAATTCATCCTCTATGTTTCTGAAAAAGGAAGATGAAAGATCAAGTGGATTTTCAACGAATAACTTATACCCTCCATTATCAGATGATGGACTGACATTCGATGTGTTCTGCGAGGGATCAACAATGTGTGCATTTGTAGATGAAGATACAGATGCAAAATCATGGATGGTAGGTTCACCAAATATGTTAGGCTTTGCCGAGCATTGATGCTCAAGATCCCAGTCATATTCATCATGAATGATAGCGCATGTTGGTTGTGCAACACCAACTCCATCAGTGGCTTGATCCTCGTTCACAACAAGTGTAGAGTCTGGAATGGAAGAACACAAGACAATATCATCCAAAGGAATAGTCGAGTACAAAGAGGAAGGTTGTGGTACAAAATGCACATGAGAACTCGATGGAATCAAAACCAAATCTGTGCGAAAATTAAGTGAAGTGATGTTGGGAGGATGAGACAGCTGAACATATGTGTGAGCATGATCTTCGGAATCACTCTGTAGTGGTGGATATTTTTAATGGGGGGGCAATGGATAATCACTTGTGACAGTGAATGCATCCATCTATGATTGCACAAATCCATCACTGAAGAATGTTGAGCAAGGCTTGAGTTCAAACTTCTTCTTGGGATGAGTATATTTCTTAAGTCAATACTTGAATCGGTCCTAAATATAGTAAAATTTCATTTGGCTCTTTGAAGCTTAAAATTGCAAATCACGGAAGCATTATAAAAAATCCATAGGTGATTCATGTGGAGCCTTCCATTGTTGTAACAATTTTTGGTCAAGATGTTCTGGATCAAAATGATAGAAAGTGTCTTCAATGAGATCACAAAATTTCTCAAGTGAGTGCACACTGTCAGTCGATAGGCTGCACATCCACCGATGTGGAGATTCACGAAGTGTGTATGGAAGCAAAAAACTAGCTTGTTCATTAGAACATCCATCTTCCTCATGAAGCATGGAAAGGAAGTCATGTAAGAACTCAGGCCAGGCCACTTCGCCTTCACCATCATATGTGTATGTTGATAAGAGATCAAAAATATCCCTTGTGATGGTAATAGATTCGACATGCGAAAAACATGATTGAGGGAGGAAAGTACAAGACTCCATGATTGATATAAAAAGGTTCAAAACAAGATGAGAGGAAACAACTTTCCATATGGCCCTCCTTATAGCACCAGAAATGTTGAAGGTGTTAGACCCGCTAACATGTCATGGGATCTGCCCGGTAAGAAGTCCCAATTAGACCTTAGATTGTTTGATGTAGGAGTCCCAGTAGTGGGTCATATGGTAATGCCTTGACCGCGGTTTCACATAGAGGAAAGTAAGATGTCCCTGTTGGTAGCAAGGGTGTGATAGCTACGGTGAGTCAAGGAAGGTGCATGAGAGGTTCTAACACATGGAGAGTGAGGTGAGTGTGCCCCTTGGAAACTTGTAATAATACTCAGCTTGGAAGGGAACACATGAGCAAAGATGCATCACTTGCTGGAAAGCAAGATAATGAGCAATCCAAAGTGACGGTTAAACCAGCAACATATCTGCAACAAGATTTATACAATTGCATACAAAATAGTTCATACACAAATGTATAAGTTAAATAACATACATTGGTACAGCAACCAAAATAGTCTAACTACAATCACAACATATGCATGAAAACGTGTTGGCTCTGTTATATTAAGAAGTGTAAGTTCCAGTCATATAATACATCCATGTCCAACCACTAGTTCTAATAGTGGAATGTTACAGCCACAACCACCTGCTCCTCCAAAGAGATATACTAGCTATGCATAGTGGAGAAGCCAAGGTGCATTACAATATTGTACAAGCTTTCTCTAAGATACTCCTACCGAATCTTGGCTCACCAAAATAATTAACAATGAGTTATGAGGGACTATTTATAGAAAAAAGGTGGGGTGACCCTTGACATTCCCCTTTGTGACAGTTCATCTACCCTCACGACTCTTCATCTACTTTATGACTGTTACATCCAACTATTGACACTTGAACTTACACTTGAAAAAATGTTACATTACAATGCACATGTACCCATGTGAGAAAAAATGGCTTGAGCAAGCCATGCAAGACATCACTATGACTTCGAAAACCATGGGAGGTCCAACTCTTCGACATCCTAGTGATGATCAAAGGGAATTGATGCCAAGATTGGTAGTCTACGATGGTTTCTGTGTACTCCAAAGTGACATATTTCTAGAACCTGACTCTTGCCTCCATAGCATCAGGGTACACTACTTGGGCTCATCTATCCAACTTGTCTGAAAGCATGTGCATCATGGTATTCAATGTGGCCAGACTAGCAACATACTTGTGCATGGTGTCTACACTGATTGGAAAGTCTGGGTTGATTCCTATGTTCATCAACTCGTCAAGATCCATTCAAACCCATTCCTTTGTCTTTGATGGGGTGAGATTCCCAATAGATGGGATTGCATGTGCGCACACCACAACATCCATACTCTTGAATACATGTGTATGGGAAGCCTGTAGACTAGTGATGAGCTACGGGAGCTCTTCATAGTTCCAGATATAACTCTGGATGCGTGCTTTCAGCTCAACAACTGTAGGTTTCATCATCCTAGGCAAATGAAGCAGGGCTCCCTTGTATCTCATCGTCCATGTTTTCATGTAATCAACAACAACATGCATTTTTGACAAGATACGTGCACTTATAACACATCATTGTTGCCATCCATTGGGATGATTGCCTTATGCATGGTACCAAACTTTGAATACAACGGCCGCATGACTGTGTCAAGGGACAATACTTCATCTAGTATTTCCTTTTTCAGTTTTTCTCAGGCGGATTCTATAACCAATTCTTCTCCTTGCTTGGTTGTCTGTATCTCCTTCACCATTCGCATGTTTTCAACTATCATAAAGCGAACACTCGAGCTAGTGGCTTCAGCATAAGCTCTGGTGGCATCGACCAATGCATTTGGACATTTGTGCACATCAAACATGATCACTTGTTCCTCATACTGTGTAGGAGACATATGATCTTTTGGAGTTGACACTCTGTGAGATTGCATGACTCTATGTTGAGACTCATCAAATGAGATGTTGTGCATCTCTACTTTTGGTTGATCTCCAAGGATCTCAGTGTCTCCTTGGTCACTTGGGACTTTCTCATCTTCTTGATGCAGTGAAGTTGGTGGATCGACCTCTTGGTGGTGAGGCATGAGGTTGATGTCTTGCTCTAACTTCTGCTCCTCCATATCCGTATCCATTTGTTCAAGTGCTCACACTATCTCCTGGGATAAGTCCTGTTGTTGCGAGGGCTCACCCTGTTTGCCTAATGCCAGCTATTTTGATGAGTCCACTACTTATATGGGCACTATTTCATCCATCTGCACAAGTTGTGCCCCTTGTTGTACCTGTTCTTGCTATGCTTCCTTCTATTGTCTGCGCAACTCCTGTTCATTCCATAGTTGCTCCTTCAACTCATGCAACTCCTTTGTTTCCTCCATTCTTCGTTTCTCTCTCTGCCTTTGCACATTTCACTTCTCGCATTTTTGCCTCTTTACCTTTATAGCTATAACTGCTTTCTCCACAAGTGGATCTGCTCAAAACTTGTAACTTCTCTTCCTCCATGTGATCAACAATCTTCCTCTTGCCCTTGTCGCACACTGGTATGTTCACCTATGTTGATGCTGCTGCTTTTGGTGCTCTCTGAGATGTTGCTTCACGCTGCTTTGCTAACCATTCCACATCGAAACTAACCTATTCATTAAGTCTGGAGGAGTTGTAACAATATCTCCATGGGTCCTCCTCTGCTTAATGACATCCCTCATGGATCCAGTTGACTTGAACTCTAACGTAGTGATATTTCACAAGACAATGCAGGTCATATGAATTGTAACTTTAGAGGTCGAATGGATAGTTCTTCATCTGCTCTGCTTCGACATACGCATGCTTGAAACTAAGGATCATATAACCTAGTGTGTAGTGGAAGAGTGGGCCAAAGTGATTTCTTCTTCTGGTGTAGCCTAGCTATCAATACTGTTGAGATGTGACATGCTACTTCTTGCATGACGAGTATGTCCAAGGAAAACTTTAGTAGATCATGCGAAGGCTTATCTGCATTGTACATATGTATGAAGGTGTCAGATGGTGAGGCAAACTAATCGTTAATGTTTATCAGTGCCTCCATTATTTCCTTCGACATGCAGGGTGGATCCTATTCAAATATCACCTTGTAAACTGGGGTGACAAAATGATCGGATAGCCGTGTGATAACTCCTCTAAAGTTGCATTCAAACAACATCTTACAATAAGTGTTCACAACGGTCTCCACTAGTGTCCATGCCCACTTCAAGCCTGGGAACTCCTGTCGGGCACAGATCACATCCAAGATGTAGGCGAACATGTAGATTTCTTCTTGCATATCTTTGGGAGGCTGTCAAGCCCTTGCTACCTATTTCTTCAGTTGATGAGCCAACATGCTGGACCAGTTACATGCTTTCCCTCTCTGGCCAGTTGGTCTAGCACAATCACCCAACTATGTGGGAAGGTTTTCGTGCTTTCTTCTCCATACAGTTGACATGCAAAGATGACCAAGTATTGATATGCCTTCCATAGTATCTTTGTCTTGTAGACCTGGTTGGATGTCATCATGAATTTAGCTGGCTCCTTCACCCAGTTCTTCAAAATGTCTATGGAGTTAGCATTGCATCTGGGTAAGATGAAGGGTGTCTCCATGATGGTCATGGGCTACAATACTTGATACATCTCATCATAATCCTGTTCCCTGAAGGTAGAAATCTTCATTCCACTGACACTACTCAATGTCATCGTCTCGGGATTAGTGTGCGAGATGATTCAGTGTATCATGTTTGCACATGGGAGCATGAGATATCTACATGTAATCCAGTACAAATCAGACTTGTGAATGTTAACATAGACTTTGCGGTCCTCGAGGTCGTTGGGAATGAGTTCCCCTAAGAGCAGTTTTGGGACAATTTTGTAATAAAGTTGTAAAGTCTCCGCATATTCTGGTCATGGAGCGTGAAGGTGTTAAGAGTCATGAAGGGTTGTCTGCCCTTATTTTTTAAAGTGTCAAGTCGGATTTAGAGACCTACCCATGGTCCGCGGACCATGGGATTGTATAAAAAGGAGCTAAGTAAGTAAGCTCTGAAAAGAAAGAAGCTAAGAAGAAAAGAAGAGTAAGTAGCGAAGTAGCGAGGAAGTTATAAGTGTTCACGGGTCTTATCGTAGGTAGAGGCTCTACAACTGAGTGTGTAGAGGCCTAGGGTAGAAGTCTGCATCTAAGTGCATGGACCCCTACAACTGTGTGCATAGGGTGGATAGAGTATGTATTAAACTGGAGATATCAATAAAGAGAAGTATTCTACAATTACCGTGTATTTAGTCTCTGTTAATGCATCTGATTATATTGTGTTACAATCTGGGTTTTTATTACAATTTTTATTTGATGTGTGAATTTATGTGATTATATTTGTTAATTGAACAAAAGAAAGAATATCAGTTTATGTGATGATAACTGTAATTGTTTGGTAGAATAAGTAAAACACTTGAGATAGCTCGAGAACCTATACAATACATCATCATAGCAGTGTGAAAGTACCTGAACCATTGGATAGGGCCGCACGAAGGTCAATCGTACGCCTTTGCAGAGGTACTGAAGGGCATAATAGAGGGTAGATTGATAAGCCCTAAGGCTTAGTGACCTACACGAAGGCAGGAGAAGGGGGTATAAACCAACATCACGACCATCTTAGGGTGTGGAAACATGGTTCCAGCATCCCTCCATACTGCTTTGGGTGAGACTTTGGTCCGTGCTCCGTGGGCTAATGCCGAAAGGGCTAGTAGTGTAGGGATTTGTTTGGGTGACTAACGTTGAACTTGGGTCAGGGTCCACAAAGCCAACAAATGGTTCTGTTGTTGGGACCAGAATCTATATGAGAGATGTGTGATGTCGTATCACTGGAATCCAACTAAGAAAGAGATAGAAGACTGGTTGGATAGGAAGATCCACGAATTCATGGCGTCGAAGAACATAAATCCGCAGTTGACAAAGGAAAAGTGGCTAGACAAGTACTTGTATACAAAGATCCACGAGATATTTTTATGTTCCTTTCTAATTGAGTTATATGAGTGGATCGCAAAACTAGAAGATAGCCAAGGAAGGTGGAGGCTTAACAGTGCTATTATCTGGACCCTGGAGTTAGTATAGAGACTGGAAGCCTTTGAGGACAAGATTGCTCACGTTGTCGATCATTGGCTCAATCGTATCATAGGAGGATTTGTAACTGAATTCACGGTCGACACCTCAGTCAGTTACAACAAGGTGGACCGATGCTTTTTCAAAGGGCTACGAGGTATGTACTTGAAGTGTTTAAATACTTGGATTAAGATGTTATTGTGTGAAAAGTGAGTTATGCAACTACCTTGATGTTAGGAGCTATGTGAAGTTGAAAGACTTACTGGAACGAAGGAAGAAAGGATCCTGAATATATGCCACTGATTTCACCTCCTTTGAGTGACGAAGAGGGAATAGCGTTCGATTCTCTGTGAAGTGCAATTCAGTTGATAAAACAAGGGTTCCCGCAACTACCACCTCCACCTACACCACCTCCACATTCACCACCATCACCTGCGACTTCACCCACACCACCACCACCTCCACATTCACCACCATCACCTGCGACTTCACCCACACCACCACCACCTCCACTATAGTTCAACATGGTGAATTTAGTGAAGCTTCCTTTGTTTAAGGGCTTGGGAAATGAGGACCCAGACCAGTTTTGGTTTGTTGTAAAAGCCGTATGGGAAGCTCAAGGAATCATAGATGATCACATGAAGAAGCCAATGTTGGTTAGTGCTCTGCAGGATCGCACACTAACTTGGTACATCAAGTGCTCTAATGATAATCGAAATGCTGTGTTGCTGGTGGGCTCCAGTATTGCAGCAATAATGTTGCAACTCCTGGGACTCCCTTCTTTACTTTATATCAACCTGGTAGTTCGTAACAAACTTGGAAGTGATGGTGTTGTATGCACAAGTACTATCTCTTATCGTAGCTATCACTTGGTCAGCTGGCACAAGTCCTCTAGGGGCTTAAGCCAACTTCTATGAGCTCTGAGAAGAAGCTTTGTAATTGATGGATGAAAGCTAACTCAAGGGAAGCTAATCTACTTGCAAAAAGAAACTGAAACGCTGAAAGGAAATGCAAACCCTAGCAAACCCTAATTTTACCAGCTAGCCCTACTGATGCGAAAAAGAGGATGCAAGCTACTGAAAGAGATGCCATTACTTTTAGGAAGGTAAAATACATGTGTCTAAACTACTTCTATCTGAAGAAAACTTCTTTTTGTATTTTTGATTAAGTTGTCAGATTTATCATGCATGTGCTTTCACTGTTTTTGACTGGCAGAGGTGGATCAATGAGAGAAAATTCTTGCAGGAGGTTGGGAAGGTTTAGAGAGGGCCTAGGGGGTCCCTAGCACCCTTCCTAAGAGTTTCACAGAGTTTGGCTTTCAAGAAACCGCTTTCATAAGCTTCTACAGGAAGTTTGCAGGGGTTCTACAGGATGTTCTGGAATTTCTACAGGATGTCTGTAATTTTCTATAGGATGTTTAGAAATGGGATTTTGGAGAATTGATGGAGGGAAAAAGGTGGAGGAATGAGTATGGAGGTGAGATAGGGGTGTGAGGAGGTTCAAGACTTGGTGGATGGAGTTGAGGAGTGGCGTGGATGGTTAGATTTTTTCAAGGAGGGATGAAATGATGTTGCACAAAAAGATGAGAATCATGGCAAGGTAAGCGAATGAGGCAAATGTAAGGTAAGGGCTCTAAGTGGAGGATGGAGCAGGTGGAGTTGATAGAGTATGGGTAGATAAAGAAGGACAATAGGTGCTCTTCAAGTTGTTTTTCATACTGGACAACCAAACACTTGGAAAATCACAGACCTAGTAATGTTAGTCTATTCTGACCTAGATAACAGAAGAGAAATGGAATAGAAGTTTAATTGCAATGAAATCAGATGAAATAACTATGAAACTAAGCAATCATAACCCTAAGCATGCAATCAAAACTGATATCAAGTTCGATAACTAAGAATCCAACACTACTAATTGCATGGTGAAGCAAAGACAATGTCTTTGTTGGCAGCAATGCCACCTTTGTCCCAGCTCACGATCCCACTGAGGGAGAGGTGAGATCAGAGGTGCTTGATGGCCTTTTTCTAGAGATCTTCCCTATTACTAATCTATCAACTAAATTTGAACATAAAAATCTTGTCTAATCATCAACCATGACCTATGTAACCAGCAAGATGTTGATCTACTTAACAGAAATTATTTTGCAAAGACATAAAAACAAATAACAATACATAAAGGAAGCCTTGGCACTTGGGTTGGGCCCAACCCCAAGAGTTGTAGGCTCCTAAAGAAACTCAGAACTGATGCCAAATAAAGTTGCTTCCCATTACTCAAAAATATCCATGTTCATAAGAAAGTTATACAACAGCAGCTACAAAATGAGTTGAGAAAATAGCAGCACTATAGTGCAAAATACAATAGTCCAAAAAGTAAACTACGAAGGCTAAAAGCCTTCCTATTTATGCCTACGAGGGGCCTCAGTAGCCCTCCTTAACTCAAGGGGCTTGGTTGCTCCAACTGCCAGCAAACAGTCAGTTTTCACCAAGCTACTCGGCTGCCTTTAGGATTCATTTTGGTGGCCTGCTGAGCTCTGAGTTGAGGGTGGAGATTTCGAGGAAGGGATATTTAATGCAAGGGACTTCCTTCCTACGAATCCTCGCCCTTGTTCCTTCATGCTTGGCTGTCATCTGACTCATAATTACTTGGCTTTGTTCCAAAATTTGTCCAAAAACCTGAAATAACCATGTATTAGCCTTTTTGGTAAAGTGACCACCCTCATTCGTTCAACTAACATAAACATACTCAAAAAACATGCATAAACTATGAAAGATGGTGGATTGTTCAAGAAAAACTAGGTAAAATGAGCCCAATAAGTTACCCAATTCCGGGGCTCATCATCACCCCCTTGCTAAGTGGGTTGCTCGTCCTTGAGAAAATAATCCAGCTCATCATCCTTTATAACCTTGACTGCCTCCCTCACATCCCAGGCCTCTGAAGTGATATCTTCTTCATGGTCATGAAATGCTGCTTTGCTTTCCACTTCTTCCCACTGCCTGTGTTCCTCGTCTTCTTTGACTCCCTCCAACAACCCCAAAAGCAAGGGAGGACTGAATTTTAGGCTGATCCAGTTGGCCTGAAGATTTTGCATGGATTGTTTGTAGAGGGGTACTCTCGCCAAGGCCTCTGTCATCCTTGTTGGGGTGTGGTATTCTCTAATTTTTAGGCTGTGGGGCAGTGTGTTCCACCTCCGGGTGCAAGCATGAACACAATCATCCCCCAATAGCCTCTCCATGTCCTCAAAATGGGCTATGGCTTGGGCTTGACGGTCGATGTAATCTGGTAGTGCCTGAGAGTTATTTTCCAAGTGCTGGTGGGTGTATATCAATGCTGAGGGGTCCTCTGGCTCTACTCTGATCATTAGTGGTTTGTTCAATTCCCTGTCCATAACATTTCAGACCTCTGCTGCTCTCTTTTCTTCATGATTAAGCCAAGAGGCCATGGCCATAAGTTGCATGTCCCCTACCGCAACATTGGGGTCCCACAAGTTTATGTTGGGAAGGGCCAAGTTGTGTAGGTAAAACTCTGATAGCTTGGCCTTGTCTTTTGATGAGCTGCTGTCACATAGAGCTATGAATTGATAGTAGTTTTGAAATGGAGTAATGCCCCTTTGGTCCAAGGTGTTGATCTGAAACTGCAACCACCGATCCTTAAAGTATAGGGCGTATAGGGCGTAAAGGTCATATAGGGCGTATGATTTGGCAAGTTGCCTCCATTTCTTGCACCTGCTGTTTTAGAGACTGTATCTGCTGTGCTGCTTGCAATTCCTTTTCGTGTAGCTACCTAGTCAGTGCCTCAATCTCAGGATGCAACCCATCTCTCTTCTGTTGTTCATTAGTGGGTTCTCTGTCTGTTGTGGGCTCCTCCTGTTGCTGTTGTTCTCCCAAGGTGTGGGGCCTATCTTCCATAAAGTGTCCCTGTAACTATAACTGCTATTTGAGTAGCTCATTTTCTTCCTGTAGCTTGGCCTGTTGGTTGCTTTCTACATGCCGTACCAAAGCCAATTCTTTCCTTGCCTCTTTGAGCTATTCCTCCAAGGGTCCTATATCTGCCACACCCTTGGACTTGGTGATTTTCATCCAAGTGTGGGTCCTCACTCTCTCTTCCTCCAGTGCAAAGAAGAGCGGCACTGCAAATTTTTGGGGGATTGTCCTTCCCGCCTCTAGCAAGTTATAGTAAGAGCCCAGGTTGGGCTGGGGGCTTGGTTCCTCAATTTTCTCAGTCTTTTCCTCCTCTTGGGATGATGTAGCTACCTTTTCTTCCAACTCTTCAATCTCCTTTAGCCTAGCCAGCGTTTCCTGTAGAATTGTTTCAGCATCCTGTAGAGAGGTTTTTGTGTCCACCATTTTAACCTTTTCCTTCTAGGTGGACATCTTCGGGCTTCCCCGTTCATAGATGATGGATGCCTTTAGAGGTGATCTTTCCTGTTGTTTAATTGGGGTGTCCACAATCGTAATTGTTTCTTTTGACTGTGACTGGGGTCTGCCAGTTTTTATGTGCATGCTTCTTCTTGCCTTAAAATACATAGAAGGCTCCCTTTTCCTCTTCCCTTTTTGCTCTAGGGTTGTGCTTAAGGCAACCAGCACCACTGCTGCCTCCCTGGCTAGAATATCAGGGGACTTCTCCTTCTTCTGCTCTATTTTTGGGCTTCCTGTAGAAGCTGTTCCCGAACTTCCTGTAGAAGTTGTTTCCTAACTTCCTGTAGAAACTGTTGTGGCCTGTTTAGTTGAAGGGTCTTTCCTTTTAACTCTTGTTTGGTTGCCTTGGTTGTGCCCTTCTATGATTGGGATTTTTCAGTCCTTTCCACTCTATTCTGCAGTCGTTTCTCCCTGGGTGTTTGTGCCATTGGTCCTTCCATAGTTTTAGGTTCAGTAACTTGGCCTTTTTCTTGTTTCTCTTCTTGTTCTTTCTGTGGTGGTCTGTCCTATGTTTCCTTACCGCTGGCTTTCTCTCTTGCCTCAGTGTGTTCCATTTCTTCATTGCTGGATGAGGTGAGTTCCTCGTCCAGAATCCTTATATCGTCATCTTTGGACATGTTACGGAAATTTCCCAGGAGAGGGGGACAGTGTAATTATGGAGGGCATCCTCCACTAGGAGCTTGATGAGCCCATGATGGGCTACTTGATCCGGTGTCCCTTCCTTCAATTTTGTGCCACATTCAATCAATGATTGCAAGAGAAAATAAGGGATGCTTAACTTCTATTCTGGGGGTAAATCCAACCCATGTCTTAGTTCTTTTAGCAACCGGAAATGATAGATGTAAACAATACTGAACCACCCCTCACAGGTAATGTATTTCCTAATTTGGAGACTGGCTTCGCTCCACAGAGGATGTAAACTAGCCCTCCTTACCCCATACTTATCTTCTGCAAATTGTTCCTCTGGTAGGAAGAATTCTTTCTTGGCTTTTTGGTCTAATGGTCTCTCCTCCTTGCTCCAAGGTATCCCCAATGGCAGGTCAGTGACTCGACTAATGAGTTCAAGGGTAAGCTTTAAGGTAACCCATCTGAAATTCACAGTGGCCAGTGTATTTAATTTAGGTTGCAGGGACATCAAGAATTCTTCCGTTATTTCATCGTCATGTCCCTAAATTTTGTCACAAAATTCCATCCAGTTGGCATGGGTGAAGAGGTCCACTATTGCAGGATGTTCACGCAATTTCCTAGAATCTGAGGGTTCCTTCTTGATAAACCCTCCTGGCATGGTGAGAGCTCTATTTTAATGCTCTGAGCAGAAAGGGAGTGTTGTTTTATGCTTTCCTCCTTTGAACTTCGAGAAAGGGTATCTCAGGTGTTTATATTTTAACTTCGCACCAATTCCTTGGTTCTAATGCTTTTGCTGCCCAAACGCGATTGTCTGTGTATGGAGAGGGTAGTTTTGTTTCCATAGACAGGGTACAACACTTCAATTTTTTACTCCCAGTATACATGCAACTTCAAATTTTATACACAGTCTAGTCCTCTCAGTGCTTTATCTTTTCTACAAGAGAAATTTTTCACAGGAACCTTGGAGGAGAATGTTGGCGCAGGACCATCTGAGAAATTCCGTGTAATTACACAGGCAAACTACCATTCTTGACCCACAGGAAGACTTGTCTCTAATATCCCAACTTCAGACAATTCAATTCACCACCTTTCGAGATATACCATGCAGGGAAAGTGTTTATCGAGCCTACCTCTCTCGAAACTCCAAATTTGTTGAAGGAAAGCTCAGGTTTCTCTGTTCTAGGGGGCTGTGCTGTACTTCCTATAGAACTTCTTCCTGTAGGATGCTTGTTAGCTTCTTTACGATGTTACTCTGCTTCTGAACGAGCTTGGGATGTAGGAGAACTTTGAAACAGGTCGAAAAGCTCAGAGGAGGACGACTGGTTAACAGATTGTGGAAGCAGAGGACGAGTACTTCAGCCAGGACATTGCAAATGCGAATGAACAACAGGTGTGCGATTTTTTCAGCCAAGCATTTTGAACTGCGGCGCAATTCATGGCGAGGGGGTGAGGTGGCTGGACCGAACCGTTATCCATCATCATGGTCATCATTCTCCTGTGTGTCCCTGGCCGCCATTACCTCCCCTCTGCCATTAACCGCCGCCACCACTGTCAGTCCGTTGATTTTCACCGACTGGACACTCCACATGTGTCGACTACATGGCTCGTTGGCGAGTCTGAACGTAACTGAGCTCGTTCGGATCCCACGAAGCGGTGTAACTGGCTGAGGGTGGTCAGTTGACTGACCACCGAATTCGTTCAATCCAACGATTTTCACAGGCATGCAGTTTTTCGAAATATGGTTTATGTAATTGACGAATAAGGTTAGACACTTCCCTGAGTGGCCGTGGATGCATTTTACGGACTTTGGTCTCGGAACTACTGCCTCACTTGTTGCTGCCTCGTGCATGGGTGCTAGAGCCCATTCTTTTATTTATTGAAGCTGCATGCATGGCTTTGGAACCCGATCTTTCAATGATAAACACTGCATGCACATGTTCTGTCTGATCTCAGTTGTCGAGGAGGTGTTCACGTCCAAAAGGAGCCTTTTTCATGTTCCCTGTGTGGATTTCAGCTGCTCCTGCCTCCAGGGTATGTGCCCCAGATGGATCTGCTGCTACAGGATTCCTGTAGGATGTCCTGTAGCTGCTTCTCCTCCTGGGATGCAGGCTAAATGAGCAGGGCCATAATGCGGACAAGGACTGGATGCATTGATGAAGCGTCTATATGGAGCTTGAATAGGTAGAGTGTGCGAGCCTTTGCTGCTTGATTTGTCACTTAGAAAAGCTTTTTTCAATCTAAGGAAAATAGGGCTCTTTATATGACTATGCATGAACACATAACCAAGTGGGTGACAGAGGTGTCCAGAGATGGAACTGGGCGCCACATGGTGTTGGATTGAATAGAGGTGTGGCTGCAGGCCTAACAAATTGATCCCAACCATCGGATTCCCTTTGAAACTTGAATTTGGTTTGTCTGAAGGTTCTACAGGATGTTTCTTGTAGAAATTCAGGGCTTCTTGTAGAAAAGCCTGGAACTTCTTGTAGAGAAGCCTGAAACTTCCTATAGAAAGCCCAAAACTTCCTGTAGAAGGCCCAATCTTGACCCGAATGTGACCAAATCCTTGGAGAGGTGAGTGGCCATGGAGGGGATGTATGAAGGGATGCCCTGGAGCCTAGTATGAACCCCTGTCCTTGTTTTGCATGCCCCTATTTTCTTGCAATGTATTCCCTGCAGCCTGCAATTACTTCACAAAGATTAGTCCTGTTTCTTTTTTCTTTTTTCTTGTTTTTTTCTCTTTTTTCTCTCTTTTTTTTTTTTTGATGAGACAGTTAGGGCACCTCAAAGAGGTTTTCACCCTTGCTATCTGCCCTGGGTGCCTCAAAGAGGTTTTCACCCAGGATCTTTTTATTCCACATTTTTTTTTTATTTCTCTAGAGATAGCTGGGGTGCCTCCATGAGGTTTTCACCCTCACTGTTTGCCCTGGGCGCCTCAGAAAGGTTTTCACCCAAGGATCTTTTTGTTTCTATTTTTTTTTTTTTTTAATGATCAAAGTGTGGGTGGAATAGGGGCAGAGCTCTGCTCCACTACCAGCACTGATTTTTCCAAAGTTTCAATGAACTCCCGCCTCAAAAGAGGTTTCCTGTAGATTTTCAGTCGATGCCCATTGACAAGCATGGGGATGGATTCTTCATCAATGGTCTTGATAAGGACTGAACCATTGTCATTACATTTCTCCACTGCATATGGTCCTAGCCATCTTGTCCTCAGCTTCCCTTCGAAATCCTTGTACCTTGAGTCATACAGCAGTGCCCAATCTCCTGGCTGGAATTGCTTTTCATTGAGGTGACGGTCATGCCATATCTTCCTCTGGAGTTGAACTACTTTTGAGTGGAGGAGGGCCTTCATTCTCTGTTCATCTAATCCATTCAGCTACAATAATCTTTCACATTGCGCATGGATGAGATCTAAGTCCAGTTGAGTTGCCACCCTCAATGTGTTGTACTCGAACTATATGGACAATAAAGATTTCTTCCCGTAGACCAGCTCATAAGGGGTGAAACCTGTTGTAGTTTTCCAAGTGGTGTTGTAGGCCCAGGTGGCCTCAACTAGGCGATCTACCCAATCCTTTCTGCTGCTGCTCACCACCTTAGTCAGAATCTCCTCTAATGCTTTATTAGTGACTTCCACCTGCCCATTTGCTTGTGGGTGATATGGGGTGGAAGTTCCGTGCTTGATCTTGTGATGAGTAAGCAGATCTTCAATCAAGTTAGAGGTGAACTATCTTCCTTGATCGGTGACTAACTCTCTTGGGTAGCCAAACTTGTAGAAGATATTTTCCCTTAAAAACTCAACTACTTTATCTTCTGTCACTGCCTTTATTACCTTTTTTTCTGCCCACTTTGTCAGGTAGTTGGTGCACACAATGATGTAAGACCTCTGCTTTGAAGGAGGATTGATAGGACCCACAAAATCCATGCCCCACTTCTCAAATGGATCGAAGGTCACTTGAGGTTGGAGGGGCATTTCATCCATTGGAGTCGGTTTCCCCATCCTTTGACATCGGTCACACTGACGAATGTATCTTCCAACACCTTGATGAAGAGTAGGCTAATAGTAGCCTACCTGTAGAATTTTGAAGGCAGTCCTTTTCATTGCAAAGTGGCCTCCATAGGGTCCATCATGACAGGTTAGGAGGATGTCAAAGACTTCCTCTTCCCTAACACAACACCTCAAGATCTAATCCGGGCCAAGTTTAAACAGGTTGCCCCCGATCCAAGTGAATGGGGCACTCTTCCTCATGGTTTTTTCTCTTCTCCTTTGAGGATAGATGCGGAGGGAACTGTGCTGAGACCAAGTAATTTGCTATATCAGCAAATCATGGAGAGAGTACTGAGATAGCAAACAAGTGTTCATTTGGCATCTGGTCATCCATTGTCCCTTCCTCACCTGTAGGCAAATCCAATCTAGATAGGAAGTCAACAACAACATTTTCCTTACCTGGCTTGTCAACAATAGTCAAATCAAATTGCTGCAACAAAAGTAACCATCTAATGATACGAGCATTTACAGCAGGCTTATTCATTAAATATCTAATTGCAGCATGATCTATGTGTACGAACGTTTGATAACCAGTGATGTAGTGTCTGAACTTGTTTAGGGAATGGACTATGGCCAGGAACTCCTTCTCAGTTATAGTATAGTTCATCTCTGCTTTGGACAGGTTTTTACTAACAAAGTATATGGTGTATGGAAGTTTCTCCTCAACTTGTCCTAAGGCTGCCCCTATGGCTTTGTTCAAGGCATCAGTGTGGATGTGGAACGGTAGGGCCCAGTTTGGACCTCTCAAGATCGGGGCGAACACCAACTTATCTTTCAACTCATCCAGAGCCCCTTGGCAGTCATCAGTCCATTTAAACTCAACATCTTTCCCTAAGAAGCTAAACAATGGTGAAGCTAGCTTACTGAAATCCTTAATGAACCTTCTATAATACCCGGCCAAGCCTAGAAAACTCTGAACATCTCTGACCTTTTGAGGAGGTGGAACCTTTTGGATGATAGCGATCTTGTTAGGATCCACTTGTAATCCTTGCTGAGAAATGGTATGACCTAGCACAGTCCCTTCAGTCATTAGGAATTCACATTTTTCGGGATTGAGGAATAGGTTCATCTCAATAAAATTGGCTAAAACTTTTCCCAGGTTAGTCAATGCTTCTTGGAAGTTGGACCCATAAGGAGTAAAGTCATCC
>APFE031652831.1:66673-120664 GCA_000404065.3 Pinus taeda
ATCCATATAGATTTCCACCGAATCATGAACTAGTTCAGCAAATATGCTCAATACTGCTCTCTGGAAAGTGGCAGGAGCATTGCACAACCCAAAGGGAAGGACGCGATAGGCAAAGGTACCCCATGGACAAGTGAAGGTGGTTTTATCTTGGTCCTCCGGGTTGATTTGGATCTGGTTATACCTGCTAAACCCATCTAGGAAAGAAAAGAACTTCTTCCCTGCTAGTCCATCCAACACTTGATATATGGAAGGCAAAGGGAAATGGTCCTTCTTGGTGGCTTTGTTAAGTTCTCGGTAGTCTACATAGATTCTCCACTTCCCATTTTTCTTGGGCACAAGCACTAGAGGTGAGACCCACTCACTGTCAGAGATGGGGTAGATGAATCCTGCATCCAACAACTTTTGTAATTCTTCTTTGACGATGTCTTTAAGGGCTGGATTCATTCTCCTCTAAGGTTGCCTGACTGGTTTACAATCCTCTTTAATGTAGATGTGATGGGTACAGACTGACGGGTGGACTCCTTTCATCTCCTTATAGCTCCAAGCGAAAGCATCCAAATGGTTGTTCAATAAGCTACATAGCTCCTTCTCTTGGGAGGGAGATAATGAGGAGCTGATTTTTAAGGTTCTTTTAGGGCCAAATTCCACATTCTTAACTCTAGGAGAGGTCGGATCAGTCACACAGAGGTCCACTAAAGCACTGGCTTGGGTATCTTCCACCAACTCTTCTAATGACAGTGCACCTGGAGGTGGATTTTGAATCAAATTCTCAATCAAGTCATCCTCGGTTTGAGGGCCTCCCCTGATGGCTTCTATTGTGCACAAAGGTGCAGAGTAGACCTCATCCTCATCTCCCTCTTCCAACCAGAGTGGTAAGTCATGGTCTAGCAGAGGTTGGGCAGGAGGATAGAGGACTAGCTGCTTAGACATAGGTCCATTCTTGATGGTCATGCTTCCATCTCGACAAATGATGTAAGCATCTACAGTAGCTAGCCAAGGCTTACCCAAAATGAGGGGGTATCTAGTGAGTTTTACTTTTGGCTGAAGGACCAAGAAGTCCGTAGGGTACTCCCAAGAGTCAACAGAGACCAGGACATCTTCCACAATCCCTTCGGGAGTCATGGTGGAGCGGTCTGCTAACTACAGTACTGTTGAGGTCTTCCTCAAAGAACTCTGAAGGTTGAGTTTAAGCATAGTATCCCTAGTCATCACATTAATGGCAACCCCTAGATCAATCAAGGTGTGGGGGATTATGGTGCCATTGATGTGGACATCAACTACAAGACTCCCAGGGTCCAAATATTTTGGATAGATTACTTGCCCCAACATCAGATTGGGCAGTTGTCCTATGACATTGATAGCCTGGGCATCTCTCTTGCACCTGCCTGGTTGCCTGAAACACTTCTCCTTGATGAATTTGTTGTATATCGGTACATCTTTTATGGCCCGGAGAAGGGGTATTTTCACACACAACTGCTTAAGTTCTCCCAGAAGCTCAGTCTCCTCTGGGTTTGGTTGCATGGTTGCTATTAGTTGCTCAGGAAAGGGTGGAATGGCTTTGGGTTCACTTTCCTGTTTTTCTTCCTCATCCTTTGGGGAAGGAAGTGGGCGATCTGGAAGGACCTTCCCAGATCCCAGGTTGATATCCTAGATCTCCACAGCATAGGTAGGACATGTTTTCTCCCCAGTGTATACCGGCTGGGCCTGTCTGTTGTTGGGGTTCGGGTTCGGTTGGGCAGGCATCTGGGGTTGTCTTGGAGGAGCAGGAGGTAATGGTTGTGGTTGAGTAGGTGGTGGAGGAAAAATGGCGGGAAGAGAGTTGTATTGGGGCCTCGACCCCTGCTGAGGTGCATTCCACTGAGGCTGTGGCTAGACATGAGAGGGAAACGAATGAGCAGGAGGTTGAGTATGGTATTGAGATGGATAAGACCACGGAGGAGGTGCGGACCATGAAGGATTGGCAGGGGGACCCCATGAAGGTATGTGAGCAGATTGATTGGGGCTATAATAAGCTTGGGATGTCCCTTGTATCCCCTGCTAGTAAGGTCTGGGCCCATGCAGCCTCCTTTGGTTGAGGAAGTAGAGAGGTTCAGCTGTTGCCTCGGTCCTTAGGTACATGGCTTTAAATTCGGGTAAGGTTGGGCATTGGTTTGTGGGGTGGTCTTCCTCACAAATGATGCACACCTCTACTGAGTGCAATGGACACTCGTTCTTAGGGTGCTTCCTCGTACATCTAGGATAGAAAATGGCCAAAGCCCTTTCAGCTTCCTCTTTCTTTTGTTGAATTCGGAAAGTATCAAGTTGCATGGTAATGGTCTGTCTCATCTCACTTTTGAGGTCTTCCATCTGATTAGCAAGCTCATGTTTGGAGAAGGTGGTACTAGCTGAAAGTGGATTCCCCATACCTCTTTTCCGGGCTGCCCTAGAATGGTTTCTAAACATAGTCTTTATGTCCTCATAAGGTAGTTGATAGATATCCCCTCCCACTAGCAAATGAAGGGTATCTAGAAGGTCTTCGGGGACTCCTTGGAGTAGAACCAGCTTCAAAGATTCAGCATCAAGTGTACACCTAGCCCGTTTATAACTAAGCTAGAACCTTTCCTCGTAGTATTCTAAAGACTCATCATTTCCCATGGTCATCCGAAAGATCTTTCCCTTTGTTTCCTTTGACCTACAGTAGTCCCGGTATTTGTTGTTAAAGGCTTGCTGCATCTGAGCCCAAGTGGTGATACTATTTCCAGGTAGCCCCATGAACCAGCGTAGTGCTGCATCCTTGAGGCTAGAAGGAAAGAGCTTCAACTTTTTCTTGTCTTCGGCATAGTCATAAGTTTGACAAAGGCCAACAAACTCAAACAGGAAGGTATCCGGGCCTTCAGTGGTCATTCCATGGAAGTGAGGTAAGGTTGAGGGACTTATTTTCTTCAATTTCATGTCCCCATTGGTCTCTCGGATGGGTAAGGCACCTTCTATTCTCTCATTATCTCCTATACCATTTCTGTGTTCAGCCATGGTCTCAAGAGGAATGTTCTCTTGCTCTTCTTCTGTTATAGGATCTTCGTATATCTCGGGGGGTTCACCTATAGGTTCTTTTGGATCACAGCCACCAAAGAAGAGATAAGGCTGACTTAGTGATGTGGTGGGGGTGTTGGGTAGGAATTTTCCAGTATTGTCTTTGTTCCTACGAGGCATGAAATGAAAGATTTTTGGCTGCTTTTGTTTTTTCTGCTCGTACCTGCAAAACTGAAAATAGTTTGAATTGCAAGTAACTAAAATCTACCTTACTGAAATGAAAATGCGGAATTGAAATGAAAGCAGGAAAGAACTAATCTATTTTGCTGAAATGAAATGCTAGGCTACGCTTGCGAAATTGAAATTGCGGAATTGAAATGCTACTCTACGCTTGCAGATTGGAAATGCTACTCTACGCTTGCAGAATTGATACGCTAGTCTAGGAAAGCAGGAAATGTCTAGTCTATTTTTGCGGAAATGAAATTGTAGGGTGGACATGAAATTGTAGGATGGACATGAAATAAACTACGGAGCAGAAGGTTGTGGTAGAAAATAGAAGAAAAGCAGCAATCACAAATACTCTGACGCTTCCCTGGCAACGACGCTAAAAAGAATGGTGGGCTCCAGTATTGCAGCAATAATGCTGCAACCCTTGGGACTCCCTTCTTTACTTTATATCAACCCAGTAGTTTGTAACAAACTTGGAAGCGACGGTGCTGTATGCACAAGTACTAGCTCTTGCCACAGATGTCACTTGGTCAGCTAGCACAAGTTCGATAGGGGCTTAAGCCAACTTCTATGAGCTCTGAGAAGAAGCTTTTTAATTGATGGACGAAAGCTGAATTAAGGGAAGCTAATCTACTTGCAGAAAGGAATTGAAATGCTGAAAGGAAATGCAAACCCTAGAAAACCCTAATTTTACTAGCTAGCCATACTGATGCGAAAAATAGGATGCAAGGTACTGAAAGAGATGCCATTAATTCTAGGAAGGTAAAATACATGTGTCTAAACTACTTCTATTTGAAGAAAACATCTTTTTTTATTTTTGATTAAGTTGTCAGATTTATCATGCATGTGCTTTCACTATTTTTGATTGTGCAGAGGTGGATCGGTGAGAAAAAATGCTTGCAAGAGGTTGGGAAGGTTCAAAGAGGGCCTAGGGGGTCCCTAGCACCCTTCCTAAGAGTTTCACAGAGTTTGGCTTTCAAGAAACCGCTTTCGTGAGCTTCTACAGGAAGTTTGCAGGCGTTCTACAGGATGTTCTGGAATTTCTACAGGATGTTCAGAAATGGGATTTTGGAGAATTGATGGAGGGAAAAAGGTGGAGGAATGAGTATGGAGGTGAGATAGGGGTGTGAGGAGGTTCAAGACTCGATGGATGGAGTTGAGGAGTGGCACGGATGGTTAGATTTTTTCAAGGAGGGATGAAATGATGTTGCACAAAAAGATTAGAATCATGGCAAGGTAAGGGTTCTAAGTAGAGGATGGAGCAGGTGGAGTTGATGGAGTATGGGCAGATAAAGAAGGAAAACAGGTGCTCTGCAAGTTGGTTTTCAAACTGGACAACCAAACACTTGGAAAATCACAGACCTAGTTACGTTAGTCTATTTTGACCTAGATAATAGAAGAGAAATGGAACAGAAGTTTAATTGCAATGAAATCAAATGAAATAACTATGCAACTAAGCAATCATAACCCTAAGCATGCAATCAAAAATAATATCAATTTCGGCAACTAAGAATCCAACACTACTAATTGCATGGTGAAGCAAAGACAGTGTTTTTGTTGGCAGCAATGTCACCTTTGTCCCAGCTCACGATCCCACTAAGGGAGAGGTGAGATCAGAGGTGCTTGATGGCCTTTTTCTGAAGATCTTCCCTATTACTAATCTATCAACTAAATCTGAACATAAAAAGCCTATCTAATCAATCATGACCTATGTAACCAGCAAGATGTTGATCTACTTAACAAAAATTATTTTGCAAAGGCATAAAAACAAATAATAATACATAAAGGAAGCCTTGGCACTTGGGTTGGGCCCAACCCCAAGAGCTGCAGGCTCCTAAAGAAACTCAGAACTGATGCCAGATAAAGTTGCTTTCCATTACTCAAAAATAGCCATGTTCATAAGAAAGTTATACAACAACAACTACGAAAATGAGCTGAGAAAATAGTAGCACTATATTGCAAAATACAACAGTCCAAAAAGTAAACTACGAAGGATGAAAGCCTTCCTATTTATGCCTACGAGGGGTCTCAGTAGCCCTTCTTAACTCAAGGGGCTCGGCTGCTCCAACTGCCAGTAAACAGTCACTTTTCACCAAGCTACTCGGTTGCCTTTAGGATTCGTTTTGGTGGCCTGCTGAGCTCCGAGTTGAGGGTGGATATTTCGAGGAAGGGATATTTAATGCAAGAGACATCCTTCCTATGAATCCTCACCCTTGTTCCTTCATGCTTGGCTGTCATCTGGCTCATAATTACTTGGCTTTGTTCCAAAATTTGTCCAAAAACCTAAAATAACCACGTATTAGCCTTCTTGGTAAAGTGACCACGCTCATTCATTCAAATAACATAAACATACTTAAAAAACATGCATAAACTATGAAAGATGGTGGATTGTTCAAGAACAACTAGGCAAAATGAGCCCAATAAGTTAGCCAATTCCAGGGTCATCAGTTGGCAGATATCTAGACTGCGCTAAATAAAGAGTTCAATAGGCATAAATCCAAGGCGCAATTGATTGTGGGGTTTAAGGAAATCGCAATGAAACTAGGTGAGACACCTTGGGAGTTGGATCAGAGATTGAAGTGTAAAATCCGTGAAGCTAATATGAATTTAAAAGATGGGCAGCACCATGTATGGTTCGTGGCTTTTCTCCTGCCTCACCTAAGGGTTGCACTGTCACAATAGAAGATTACAACTCAAGAAGAGGCCTTGGAGATTGCAATAAGATTGCATGAAACACCGATGCAAGATACAAATCTAGGGGTTTAATAGATCCATGCATAGTTGCAAAATCTTTGCCTCAAAATGCAAAGTCTGAAGCAAGACTAACAATTCGGCTAGAGGCGCGTGAAGAAATATGGTGCTTGAAATGTAAAAGTCATGGGCATGACAAAGACCACTGCCCAGTCTTTGCAAACTATATTGCAGGAGGAGGACCAATGCCTTTGAGGCCGGAAGCCCAAGAAGAGTTGAGCGTGGGGCCTATGTTGTGGTTCGCTATATGTTAGGTAGTAGGGAAACATGCGACTAATAGTTGTTATTTATTGCATAAATTTGTACAAACATGGCAATAATTATTCTACAACTTCTGTAGGTTGGTAGGGCATGATGAGCGTGCTTGTCAAATTTATGAATTGATGATGGATAGAACACCCATCTATAGAGTTTAGGTAGAAATGTAGACTCTTGATGCAGTAAGGCTCTCAAGGGAATAGATGAGGCCGAAGCAAAGGAGGACCTAGTAGAGGTCGGGGAAATGTGATCTGTTACAATTGTGGAGGACCAGGACACTATGCCAGCAAATGCACTAACCCAACATGTCCATCGTGCAAATATTGAACTCATTTTGATCATGAGACTGAGGACTGTCCTTCACTAATAACAAGCATACACGACAAAGGGGTTCTATCCCCGTAGCCGACTCAGAACCTGCAAATGATGAGGGTTGAGCCTCGCAAAGAAAATATGAATGTGAATATAGTGCTCTGAAGTGGAATTGCAATGGGTGAAGATAAGGGGAAACAACTTGAAGACAACCCGTGGGTTCGAAAAGCTCCATAGAAGGAGGTTGAATTTGATTTGGAGCGTGCATGCGAAATGTTCATGGAAGCAAAGAGGAGCTTTGTTGAGGCCTCTACCTCAGGGAGCTAGGATAAATCTGTTTAGGAAATGGACCCTTCTATGCTGATGACCTTTCTAGAGACCTGCACGAAGTTGTTGCGTGATAGCAAGGCTGTGAAGGGGTTACAGGAACTTATAAATAGATGCGTCAGAAACACTCTGGGTGATTATGTGTGGTATGGAAGATTGGTAAGCATAAGGCAAGGGCAGGACGTGAGATGAGACTCACCGCACATATAGGAGAATATGAAATGGATCAGGTTATTTTGGATCTAGGGTCAGACGTGAACGTTTTGCCAAAGTAGAGTTGGGAGTGGATGGGAGAATGCTACACAGTAATTTGTCACTGTCTTCATTTCAGTCCTCCTACTGTGTCATGTGTCAAATTAACATGTTCATAACTTCTCACTGATGCAAGAAGATTAAGCAAATGCTCTCTATTGCTGTAAATAACCCTTATCCCTTAAGTTTCTACCTCGTCACGAGTAACCCCTTAATATACGCGACGTTCCCATGTCCATAACAGTTTCATCGTGACTCCGTCGCATGTGTACATCTATTTCCCATGATGGTTGGATTTCTAGACCCAGCGAGAGGTTATCAGTTGTGTCTCGTGATGATGAGTCTATGTGCATTGCCTCCTATGATGCAGTCGTGAGTAATCAGTTTATGTCCCATGACGATTCAGATTGGGTGAATTCGTTTCAACAGTCGGCCTTCTGGATGTCTCCAGACCTGGTTGTTGGCATAGTTTGTGTTGGCTTTCCTCGTCTGGTATGGCAGTTCTTTCATTTGTGCTACCTTCCTTGAGGATGAGCTCTCTCTTCCACCTTTCATGGAGACTCCCTCTCCTATTAAAGCACTCACCTTTGATATGATCAGCTAGTTAGCAATCCCTTTGGTTGAGCAGTGCTTTTGAGTTTGATAGATAGTTGGTGTGGGTGTGACAAGCGTGAGATTGTTGATAGCTTGTGGAAGGTTGTGGACTGCCCTTAACTTTTTGGTAAAGCTTATGAGTGAGAGAGAGACATGGTATGTTGGGAGATTCATCCTTGAAGAGTGAATGCTTGAGAAACATACTGGCTGTATCCTCTGAGAAGGCTTGTGATGTCAAGACTCGGTTGTAAGCTTGCTCTCATTTCATTATTAATACAATCAATGATGTTTTCCTATGTCCTGTATGTAATTTACTTGATAGCTCATGACTTCTTAACTTTGTGAGTAAATAGATCATTGTTGTTTCCCGGTTATGTGCTTTGTTGTATTTTCTTTGCATTATTTCAGTTTAATCACTCATTGAGGAGAAGGAAACGGAAGCTGGAGTAGCGCAACGAAACTTCATCGACCATTGGTTGAGGTAGGCCTCCAATGATGACTGTTTAAGGAGATCAATTGTTGATTTGTCTTTGCTGTGACTAGACCTGCTCTAGGGCTAGAGGGGTTGCCTCTATCCACATATGGAACACTTTCCTGCATCACAAGTTGGCAACTCCACTGGGGAATCTATCCTATGTTTTTCTCTTGTTTGCTTTTGGCTGATTTTGAGTCAATGTCTTTTGGATTTTGGGATTGAACCATCAGTCTTCTGGGTTACTTGGGTCAATCTGAGGAATCCCTTTGTCACCTGTAACGATAGACTGGTCTTTGTTGGGAGTTTTTATTTGGCTTTCATAGTTTTTAAAGATCATTGCTGAAAAAATCTAAACAGTTGCGCTAACATCGCGTTGTCTCTGATTTGTAAGTTTGTGCGTCGCTGAATCTTGTCACACAGTCGCGACAACTCCTGAAATCAAACCGTCGCATTAAGGACGTGTACTTCCATGACGACGTCACTCTGTTACTATGGCTAGTGGCTTATCAACACTAGTTTCCCGTATTACCCCTGTGACGATTCCTGTAGAATTGTTTTTTTCAATTGTTCCTCCTGAATTCATCAGTTTGGTTCATCCCTTGTCGTCCCCATCTTATCTATTCACTTGTTTCAATTGCTTTTACCTAAGGCACTCACTTTTTGGTAAATATTGTATTTTTGGCCTTGTGATCTGGTTTTTCAAATTTTGAATTATTTGGCTTGGTTACTTGTCTATCCAAGATTCA
This sequence comes from Pinus taeda, assembly GCA_000404065.3. NCBI lineage: Eukaryota > Viridiplantae > Streptophyta > Pinopsida > Pinales > Pinaceae > Pinus > Pinus taeda. The sequence continues at coordinate 75,626 of APFE031652831.1, forward strand.
TCTGCAACCCTCCTGTCAGTGTGTTTGAAGTCTTTCTATCGCTTGTTTCTTGCTGATTGATTTTAGTGTTATTTGTTAAATCAATTTCCATGTTGATTCGATTGTTTCACTACCAGACATAGATTACAATTGTTTGGATCAATCAGTTGCACGCTTGCTTGTTTGTTTTTTTAGAATTCAATGCTATCAAAATCAAAGGATTACATTCATTAGTATATGAAAGCGAAAGTGTATTTTGCATTCCAAGTTTTTCATGTTTGAAGAAGTAAGAAGCAAATTTTAAATCTCTCATTAGTAGTACCGATGCACTGTAGGGATTGATGTGTTTGTACATTGTGTCTCTTGAATGAATGAATTTGCCGATCTTGGTTTTGTATTGGGTTGGGAATGTTATCTCTACCCTTCTGTAAGTAGGAGTTCATCGAAATTAAAGATGCTTTATTCATTCTAGTTGCATCCTAGGTTTTGATATACATACAGTAAGGCTTGGAAACTAAAACATAATTCAAGATCAAATCTAAAATGAACTGAATAAACCTAACAATGCATTGGAACATAATGCACATTATTTAGAGGTCTAGGCTAGAGATGTGCTCTAATGTCGTTAAACCTAGTCTCTATTGTTTTCACTTAAGGTTGGGTGATTCCTCCTTCTGTGATCCAATAGCTGCTAGCATGGACTTGCGCTCCTAGTACCGTCGAGTATATGTTGGGAGACCCCACTAGGTTATCATCCTATATCCTTAGGAGGTCGTGTCTTCTACCTTGGAACCATAACACACCGAACACAGCATTCGGGAAGATTGATTTTCGTACGTAAAGTCCTTGGTTTTCATATCATTACCAAGGTGTATATGCAGTTTTACAAGTTGTTTGGTAAACCTTTTTCCTAGTTCTCCAGAGTAGTCACTTTCGTTCCTTTTCGGACTCCCTAAAAGTAAAGGTCCATCTGAGCACTTGTCCTTTTAGGCTCATTAAAAATTCGAAGGTGACTAGAGTCATCTTTTCGTCCTTTTCTCAACTCTTTAAAGATGAAAAGCTCAAGTTCTGTTCCGGTGTCTTAAAATTTATTTGGCCACATTCACATTTACCTTGTTAGATCATGTTTGCATTTTCGTTTGCGTAGGTTTCTTTCCTTACTCGTTAGTTTTCCTAGGATTTCGAATTGAATCATCTTGGCGGAATCATCGATCCCATCCCCCGTTCCAAGTGACCAAGGATCTCCATATTTTGTTGCTCCCGAAGTATCGGTTGTTAGTGATAATCTTCCTATTATCCCGAGTATCTAACCGTTTAACTCTCGCACTCTAGAGGATGAGTCTTACGACATTCATTGGAACCCCATTTGGGAGTCTTCCGAAGAAGACTTTCCCATTATGCCTCTTGGTGATTTGGTCCTGATGTCTTCCTCCGATATGGATGAGACAACCTCCGTCTCTGGTGAAGAATCCTTTGTGGTAGAAGGTGAAATACCTATGCCTACGGAAACTTCATCCTTCCCTATCACTTCCCTTGGTGTCTCGTTGCCTTTACGCCATAATGCTTTGGCAGATATCATCAGTTCTAGATCTCCCCTTTCAGGTTCCATATGGTCTCGTACTATCGCTCCGCCTTCGGAGCCTTTTATACCCGAGGTTCACAATGTGACTATCACATCTACTCCGATTATTCCAACCATTTGTGTAGCTTCTTCAGCCCCTGTTGTCAGTGTCGTCACTGCTTCTTCAGTGGTGACTACTATTGCTGGGCCTTCTGCTGGTCCTACCAATAGTGGCCCAATGGTAGGAGTTGTTAATCCTACACAAAGTGCCTCACCTTCTTCTGGTTCCATTCCAGAAGGGGGGGCATATGACCAATATATGCAAGCTCTTCAGAATCTGGATCCACAAAATCTGTTTCATTATTATGATTCTCGCGGAGCTCATATTTATTACCCTAGACCTATGCCATCTCAACCTACAGTTGAGGTCACGGTTTCGTTGTCTGTTGCTTGGGGTACGACCGCTTATCACGGCGGCCAAGTGCCACCTGCTAACCTTCAAGGACCACCCTATCATAGCCAACCGTCTTACGGGTAGCCCCCTCATGGGCAACAATATTATGAATAACCTTATCTAGGGCAACCTGGCGGCCCACAAGGATAACCCTTCTAGGGACAACCTTCGGCCTTTGGTGGTCCATCTTTTACCTACTTCGGGCAACCTTCTGGTAATCTGGGACAACCTTACATACAACAAGGCCAACCTGGTATTCAGCAAGGCTACCCTTCTGGGCAAGTCAGTCAGCCTCATGTTCAACAAGGCTAACCCACTGTCCAGCCTTGTTAACCATCTGGGCAGATTGGTCAACCTCAAATCTAACCAGGCCAACCAACTATCCAGTCTGCTCAGCCATCCAACTAGTCAGGACAACCCTCGGTTGTGCAAGGTCAACCCAATACCCAACAAGCTCAACCTTTTGGGAAAATGGGTCAACCTCAATCTCAACCAGGTCAACCTTCTAACCAGGTGACTCAGCCTTAGTTCTCCCAAGGACATCCATCTGGGACTACTCAACTGGGCACTCAAACGCTCATTACTTCTCAAGCCCCACCCAGTTTTTAGCCCCAGACTGGGCTCTAGATCCAATCCGGTCTTCAAGATCAAGTTGGGCCCCAAACTCAATCTGTTGATCAAGCGCAGCCTAGCTTCCAGGCCCAGTTTGGAGAACAACCGCCTTACAATTTTCAGCCACCCTAAGGGAAAACTCAATTTTCCCCATACCAAAATTATCAACAACCACAGGTTAACCCATATCAGAATTTTCAGCAGCCACATGTTGCTCCTGTGGGTCAAGTTGGTAATCAGTGGAATGTAGGGGGTCAAATTCAGGGTCAACCATCTAGTTACAACTATAACCCCTATGGACAGAATCCTTATGGACCAAATCCATCTGGACAAAATCAATGGGGGCAACAGGGAACTGGATGGAACTCTAGTGCTATTTCTTATCCGCAGCCTCAGATGTCCTTCAACCCTCAATTACCCTTTTTGGCGACATTGGAATTTCTGGACATGTCCAAACTGACTAATGATCCTATTCTTCATAATCCGTATTAGCCATCGGTTCCAACTAAGATTCCTGGTGATTGTCCCAAATTCGATGGTAAAGCCGGAGAAGACCCCAAGCTCATGTCATAACCTATCACCTACAGTGTTCGTTGAATTCATGGCTTGATGATTCAAGCTGGCTTTGCCTATTTCAATGAACTCTCAACAGCTCTGCTACGAAATGGTATATTGAGTTGGATTGTGGAACTTTTCAGGACTTTAATTCATTGGCTATGGCATTTTTAACTCATTTTTAGTTTCCGATTCGATATGAAACGGGCACACACCTCCTAACATCTTTGAAACAGAACACGGCTACGCATATATCTTATCATATCCATGAATGGAGATGTCATCGTCATTTAATTAAGTTCTAGATCCCTCACCAAGTTCTGACCGACTGGTTTACAACCTCGTTCATCAGTCTGATAGCTCGGGACATTGCTATGGGGGCATGTGTAACTAAAGAGCAAGCCATTGCGCATGCTCGGTACCTTGACTTGGTTTACTCTCAGTATAGTATGTTATATGATATTTTGCTAGATGCTCCATGACCCAAAACTTCCAAAGCTCCATCAACACCATCCGTTGACAGTGTCATAGGTTCCATTAATCAGTCCTCTCAAAAAGCTCCCCCAAACCCTGCAAAGAAAAAATCTAATGCTCCAAATGAAAACGCTTCCCAGGCTTTGTCTAATTCTAGTAAGACCTCTGAGGTTAACACCATTCAATCCAACTTGGCAGACAAAACCTCAAAAGGTAAAAAGAAGGAAAAAGGAAAGAATAAAGCTGATCAACCTAAGCAGGATCCCCCTAAGCCTCTAGCCGAGGAAGGTGCCAAGCACAAACCTAAGTATCCTTGTCTTATTTGCAATGAGGATCACTATACTAAAGACTACCCAAGGCACTCTGAGGTTAGTCCGTTGTTAAAAGGTGCCCCTGGGACTCCTGCGGTGCTCAAAGAGCCTTTTCCCTCCCAGCAGACTCAAATGGTTGCTGATCCTTCTCAATCCTCTTCTCCCTTCGGCTCTCAAGTTTTTATGGTCGGGACAATCCCTATCCATATCAGTACATGGTCAAAATAGTATCCTTCACCTGCAGGGAAGGAAACTGAGGTCCCCTCTAGTGTTCCTCTGCCCAGTTCGGGGCCGATCCATATCGAGCGACCTAGTACCGAGGCGGTCATCTGACCTCCTCCTAAAGGAGTACTCCGGAAGTCTTCTTACAACCCTAATGCGCATGCTGCCTAGCATTATAGCATCATTTAGGATTTAGCCCAAGCTCCTTCGGCTCTGTCAGCATTAGAAGTCCTCCAGAGCTGTCCCTCCTCATTGCTATCAGCCATTGGTGGCACTGACCCGGCTGACTTGGAATTGATCACTTTTGATCTGGAAAATCATGTACCGAGACTGCCTCACCAAATAGCCTTTCTTAGTCAAGTCATCATCAATTCCAAGACTATTCACCATACTATTATTGATGAAGGCACTTCTACATGCATTATGTCCATTGCTTGTTGGAAGGCTATCGGTTCTCCAACCCTGAGCCAGTCTCCCAATACCTTGGAAGCCTTCAATGGGAGAGATTCCTGTCCTTACGGTATACTCCCATGTCTGCCTATTACTCTGGAAGGGAAGACGATCGAAGTTGAGTTCGAAGTTGTTGATGCCAATTTGACTTAAACCTCCTCTTAGGACAAAGCTGGACCTATGCCATGCAACCCGTGGCTTCATCTCTATTTCGCGCTCTTCGCTTCCCTCATCAAGGGAAGATTGTTATGGTAGACTAGTTGTCCTTCTTCACCTCTTCTTCCTTTGATGGCAATGTTCCTTTTGTGGAGCATGCATCTGTTCCATATGAGAGTGTGGGTGCTGGACTTTTTAAAGATTATGCTCTTATGGGTGTTTTTTCACTCCCACCTCCAAACATCGCCCCTATCAATATGATTTTGGTTCATTCTGATCCATGGATTATTCCTCCCGTTGATCAAATTGAATCTTGGGTCGATGTTATACTGTTGAGTCCTATCGAGATCAACTACGTTGAAATCATTTCTATATCAGCTTCATTTTCTGAACCTACTGCTTTAGGTAGGGATCTTGACTCATACGTTCAATCCCCTTGGCTTGGAGATGGCACTTCTTCAGACCCCCTACAGGAAACTTTTCCTTCTGATGAAGCGATTATTGAGACTATGTCTTCTGAGGACCCCCCTGTTCTGATCATCATCATCATCATTCCTCATTTCTCCCCGCCCATGGGGCTACACTTGCTTGTCTTGAGCAGTTTTCTTCCAGTATCCCTTCTCAACCCCTTCAAACACCTATACTAATCCATCAAGTTTTCTCTGAAGGCAACATGGGGAACATCACGCAAACTCAACCCATCGACATCTCTATTCATTCAGGGGTTGTCGAGCATATTCATGTCAGAATCACTTGTACTCCCGAGGAAATTCAACTTTATACTAACCTCTTTCGAGAATTTTGTGATGTTTTTGCTTGGTTGTATGAAGAGATGCCCGAAATCGATCCCAACATCATGGTGCATGAAATACCTACGTATCTGGGTGCTAAAACTGTCCAGCAACATCTACACCCCGTGCACCCCTAAAAGGCTGCAACTATCAAAGCGGAAGTTGAAAAGCTTCTTAAAGCTAGTTTTGTTTACCCTATCTTACTTATAGATTGGGTTTTTGATATTGTCCTTGTGACCAAGAAATAGGACACTATTAGGGTATGTGTTGATTATCGTGACATTAACCGTGCTTGTCCTAAAGATAATTTCCCCACACCTTTCATTGACTAACTCATTGATGAGTGTGTCGGGAGTGTGATTTATTCATTTATGGACGGTTTCTCTGGTTACAACCAGATCAATATATCGCCCACAAATCAACACAAGATAGCCTTCATCTGTCCGTGGGGTACTTTCGCTTATAAGAAACTATCTTTCGGTCTAAAAAGCGCCGATGCTACCTTCCAGCATGCAATGTCTTATGCATTCCACGATATCCGGCACATTGTACAGCCTTACCTGGATGACCTTCCGGCTCATTCAGCGAAGCACTCCAACCACCCAAAACACCTTCGTGAAATCCTTCTTCACTGTCGACACTATCGTATTCGCCTTAATCTGCACAAATTTGTCTTCTGCGTTAAATTCCGCAGACTTCTTAGGTTTGTCGTCTCCAAAGTGGGCATCTGCTTGGATCCTCTTAAGGTTGAAGTCATCTTGAATCTTCCTCCCCCTACTTCTTTGCAGCAGCTACAAAGTTTGCAGGGTAAAGCAAATTTTTTACGACGTTTCATTCAAAACTATGCTGAAGTAGCTAAAGGCTATATGCAGCTATTAAAACAGGATATTCCTTTTGTCTGGGATACCATTGCACAGGAATCATTCAAGCAGCTCAAAATGCTCCTTGTTTCTGCATTATTGTTATGTCCACCAAATTATCACCATGACTATACTCTTTATTTAGCCACCGTCGATACCACTATTGGCATGGTTTTGGTCCAAGACAACAATGATGGTACTGAGCACGTTATCTACTACCTTAGCTGCAATCTACTAGATACAGAAACTTGATACGCCTATGTCGAGAAGTTGGCTCTGGCAGCCGTTCATGCTATCCAACATTTCCGCCACTATATATTGTTGTGTACTACGACTGTGATTTCTTATTGCAACCTGATGACATACATTTTGTCACGTCAGTTGTTGGGGGGCAATACTCAAAATGGATTGTTATCCTTCAAGATTTTGACTTGGAGTTCACGAAAACCAAGTCTAAGAAATCCCTCATCTTTGCTGAGTTTCTCTACTCCCTACCATCTACAACTATGCCCTCTTGATCTGAGGACCATATTACGGACGAGTCTCTCTTTTTGATTAGCACCCTCGATCCATGGTAGGGGGATATTATTGTGTATCTTCAGATGGCTTCCTTTCATTCCAATTTATCTAAGGATGCTTGGTGACATATTCGCCACCATTCTCAACCCTATCACATTATTGGGGACACCCTGTACTGGGTCGGCGCTGACTCTGTTCTCTGCCATTGTTTGACATTCAAGGAGGCTGAGCGAGTCTTGAATGACTGCCACTCTGGCGCTTGTGGCAGTCATATGTCCGTATATGCTACTGCTGAAAATATCCTCTGTGCTAGTTAGTTCTGGCCGTCTATTTTTAAGGATTGCATTCTTGTCATCTGCTCTTGTCACACATGCTAGATCTACCAACAAAAGATGCATGTGCCCCCTACTCCATTGCACCCTGTCGTTACCATCGGCCCTTTTGCCAAATGGGGCATTGATTATATGACCTGTAAACCTCGTTTGGCCAGGGGGCATGGGTATATCATCGTTGCCGTTGATCATTTCATAAAATGGGTCGAGGCAATGCCTACACTATCCAATGATGCTAAGGCAGTGGCACAATTTTTATTTAATCATGTCATCTCACATTTCGGAGTCCCTTAGGCTATCGTCACTGATCACAGTTCCCATTTCCATAATCATATGATGACTAAGTTAACAACCCAATTAGGCTTACGACATGATAGTTCAACTTCGTATTATCCTCAGGCCAATGGGCAGGTAGAAGCTATCAATAAAGTGTTGGTCACGATGCTTCAACAAACCATTGGCATGCACAAGTCTAGCTGGCTTCTGATGTTGTTTTATGCCTTATGGGCCTACCGAACTTCTACGAAAGATGCCACCAGATTCACTCTGTTCCAATTAGTTTACGGCATAGAGGCCACTCTTCCAATTGAGTGTGAAATCCCTTCGCTTAGGTTAGCCATCGAATTGCTCCTGAACATTACTCTGGTAGAAGAACGTCTTCTTTACCTAGAACAGTTAGACGAGACTTGTTGACTAACCTCTCTAGTTATTGAAGCACAGAAGAAGAAGGTGAAAAGTCACTTCGACCAAACCATTCATCCCCCTTCTTTTGTTGAAGGAGATCTAATCCTGCTCTATGATCAAGAAAATGATAAGTTGGGGGCAGGTAAATTCGAGCCCATGTGGCATGGGCCCTATATTGTGAAATGTGTTTTGCAAAAAGGAGCTTATGAGCTAATTGATTATGAAGGGAATCCTCTAGATAAGCCCCAAAACGGGTTTTATCTGAAAAAATATTATGCTTGAATCCCATGCATCTGATTTGTACATACGTGTGTTTTTAGCATGTGTGTTTTCAGTGTGTGTTTGCTTGTATGGCTTGGTATGTAGGTGTAATTGCCACTTATTGTGTCTTTTTACTTCTTTTGCAGATGTTTGCTACACCTTACGTTGGTTTCGCTGATGGTGCCTGCCGTAGTACCCGGAATATTTCCTCTGCGACATGGGTGATCTACGATCCTCATGGTGAGTTAGTAGATCTTCAGCGTGTTTGTCTAGGTTGCACCACAAACAATGTCACTGAATATAACACTATTATTGAATTGCTGACCGAGGCAATTAACCTTGATATTCGTGCATTGGTTGTAAATCTAGATTCTCAACTTGTGGTCCACCAACTCAATGGGCGTTATTCCGTCAGAGATCATCGTATTTCAAGGTTGTATTTACGTGTTAAATTATTGGAAAGAAGTTTTGATTTTATTACATATCAACATATTCCAAGAAGATTAAACACGTTAACTAATGCATTAGCAAATCATGTATTAGACAAACATTTACGCAACATGTAAATTAAACATTGTATAGAAGCATTTAGACACAATAATGAACCATAATATAGCATGTATATATATATATATATTATAATATATATAATATATTATATATAATATATATATATAATGTATATATATATATATATATATATAATATATATGTTGTGTGGCACACTGAGGCACTAAAAAATAAGTGTATATGTGAAATAGAGTCTGTGTACATCTGAGACACATGTCTCTCAAAAATTCAGTAGCAAATAAAGCCTAGGCATCTACTACGGTGGGTTATGCTCCCTATAGCAAACCACTACTCGTGCGACTTGTCTCAAGAGCCTATGCACCCTAGGTATCACCCCTACTGTATGTATCTGATACTCTATGGGGACCTCTTCGATCCCCCTGTAATCCGGGATCCCCTCTGTCAGGCCCTCAAGATTATGAGCTACTGTCTCCACTAAAATTCGAGCTGGAGGAACTAAAGCCAGCTCCCTAATGACTTGTGGTTCCCTCCGTGCCTCCCGAGCTAGTCTCATAGGCCTCTCCAGTCCCACATCTGCAGTAACATAAGATACATTATTAATACATATGCATGAAAAATTTATAAAAAACATTATAAAAGACAAAATCCAAAAACTAATGTGATCAAGTGTGTACCTCCATCGTCCCACTGCTCGCCAGCAGGCAGCATCATGTCGGGGTCCCCACGGAAATCCATACTTGTGTATGGCCAATCCTCGATAAAAATCACTTGGTGATTCATCCACTCTCGGAATGATGTCCCCCACGACACTAGTCGACCACTCCCCCCCTCGCGGCATGACATGTGCCTAGCGAGTGATCCGGGTCTCCCGTGGTCTCGGATCGTCTAAATCCATATCATGTAGCTGAAGTGACGAGCCTTGCTCTAGCATGAGTGGAATCAGAATAGACCTGTAACCAAACTACTTCGCCTCTTTGCGACTGAATTTGGTGAGCTGCCTCTTCATGTTGATGGTCACTGCCTCAGCCCAGTTATACATAGTTGGGTTAAGGCACTCAAGAGCCAACCGAAGGTGGGTTTTTGTTGCCTCATGCTAGGCCTGGGAGCTCGCTAATATCGTCACCATAAATAGAACTGAATGAAGGACCAGGTCCTCTACTGAAGGAATTGCCAATTTCCCACTAGTGCTTGATTTTCATGCCCCTAGCCACACTCGAGCTATCAGCATGTCTAATGACTCCCTGCCAACTTGTTGGCCCTCTAAAATTGGCATCTCATCACGATAGGATAGTCCAATCAAGAAATAGATGTCAGTAGCATAAAACTGAATGTCTTTCCCTCGGATGACAAACTTTCCATCCTTTGGGTTCCAAGCACGAATCAACAGCTCTAACAAGTCAAGTTTGGCCCGAAGGTGTGGGGTGAGGAAGAATTTTAGTAATCCACATGCGAGCAAAGCCCTTCGACACCCAACATCATTGAAATCTTGTTCGTCGTGATCATCATGAGTCCTTTCTTGCCATACAAACGCCATATTTCCCTGCCTCGTAGGAGAAATGAATTAGAACTCCGTTCATAAGCTTAAATCCATGAATTATAAAAATTTTCAACTTTACAGCATTGTTGCGACTATATTTCAAACAGCAGCGACGGCTTGAAGACAATAGTTCATTTTTCTTGAGATCATCGTGAGGGTACATCTGTATCTCACGACGATCGCAGAAGTGGTACGTGTTATCATGCTCAGTCATTGCTAACCCAAGCGGCTTTCTCACAACGACTGAGAGGTGGACTTGGATTTAAAAATCCACCTAAAACCACCTATCCAACGTCAAATTGCATAAAAAAACCACTAAAATACAATGCAAGGAAGAATGTACTTACTTGGAGAGGTTTGAAGTGAAACTGTGGATTGGTGATGCCTAAATCAACTTCGGAAGTTTGCTCAGGTTGGTGCTCCAAAATGCCAAAGGTAAAAATGCAGAGTGTAAATGGTAAAAATAGAATTACCACACCCCTTTTACAGTGTTTTGGGAAAAAAATTAAAAATTACACCTTAGGATGTGGGTTTTTCCATTTATATTGAATTTTTAATTAGGTTTTTGGGGTTTTTTGATATTATTTCCACATATATAATCGATTTATGTCAAATAGATCTTATGGTGTGATGTTTTGTGCAGGAATAAATATGGATGGCTCATACTACGAGTTCATATACACTTGATCCAAAGTCCTCTCTAAGCTCTTTTTTGACTTAAAAGACAAAAAGATTGCCGAGTTATCCCTCTTTGACTCGTTAAACGAAATAAGAGGTGGTCTACTTTGAGCTCTTTTCCGACCATGTAAACACGAAAAGATTGCCAGACTTTTGTCGTTTCAAGTCCGATATTGGTTATGAAACGAGGTGTCTTCGATTGCTTTTCTACTCTTTCGGATTGAGGCCACTAATTATGAAAAGTACTTCTTGATCGTAATGGTCAAGCGGTTCTCTCGAGTATTATTTTATACTTTTTTCGGACTCGAGGGACACAAATCTATGAAAAAGAACCCCCTTGGAGTTTTCTTTTATGTGTCTTTTTCAAACTCTCTAAACATGAAAAAGACTTTGAGTTTTACCTATGTTGAACTCGTTAAAAACTAACAACATTGGACTCGTCACCATGACGAGACTTGATCTTCTCCTCCCTAAGGCTCGTTAAAACTATTACTAGGTTAGATTCGATCGAAGGTCGAAGTTATATTACAAGCATATGCTATCCCCTTCAAGCTTGTTTTCAAAAATAATTGGGGTACTCGCCAGCAATGGTGCGGGAAAATTTGGAAATCATCATTGATTATCTATGGCAACTAGTCACTCTTGAACATCAACACTTTTGCTTCTTGTCAGGTTGGGATATCCATACATTGTCATTTGGCCTTCCGCAGGTTTGGGTTGTCATTTTGCCTCATTCCTTCTGATCCATAACCTTCGATCCCTTGGTATCAAAATGCTGCCACATTCTGGAGTCGTGTCGCTGATATGTTCAAGAGTATAATCTTTCTACAGTTTACACCATTACCTCCTCCTTTGATCTTCTATTTCACCATCTATTACTTGTTCCTTATCTCATGTCGTTGATGGGGGAAACATCATGGCCCTCTTGCGAGGGATCATCTCATGTCGACACTAGATCATTATCCAGGAGATTGATCTATAGATCCCTTTCAGTATCTTGGAGCTTGCATGCCTCAATGGCAAGTTATTCGTGCCTGACGATAGACTTTCCTCATTGGTCTTCGATTGGGTGACTCCACAAGTGTTCGATTTCAGCTCATTTTTCACACATCGTGGATTATATTAGGCAGTACCTTGGGAACCATTGGCATTATTGGTGGTTTCTCTCACGCTTGTTAACGGTTTACATCATTGGCCAGTAATCAAGCAACTTTCTATCATGTTTGACTTTAGCACATCTATTCACATGATAGAACTTGTACTATGATCGGTTGGGTTTCAAGACCCCGAGCTAAGATTACAGATGTTTGGGTTGCGTGGATTGGTTCGTGATTACATATGTGACTCTTTCATGGATGGCTGCGACCATGCCTAAGTCTTCATGGATGGCTGTGACCATACCTTTGTCATTATTATGGTCTTATCAATTGGGTGGTTGCGTCCATACCACAAACCAAGTTTTATATGTCCTACTGATGGCTATGCCCATGCCTAGACTATATGTATTTCATTATCACAGATATCAGTTGTACTTGCACCTACACGATCTTTGAGGTGGTTCCAGTTCAGAGAGTTTCGTAAAGTATTTCACCCCTCCCACTCTCTCGGGCTTCACGCTTTAGGGGCATTTGTTACACAGTAAATTGGCATTGTCTTCATTTCAGTCGTCCTATTGTGTCATGTGTTAAATTAACATGTTCATATCTTCCCACTGATGCAAGAAGATTAAGAAAATGCTCTCTGTTGCTAAAAATGACCCTTATCCCTTAAGTTTCTGCCTCATCCTGAGTAACCCCTAATATACGCGATGTTCCCATGTCCATAACGGTTTCATCGTGACTCCGTCATAGGTATACATCTATTTGATAGATAGTGCTTTTGAGTTTGATAGATAGTTGGTGTGGGTGTGACAAGCGTGAGATTGTTGATAGCTTGTGGAAGGTTGTGGAGTGCCCTTAACTTTGTGGTAAAGCTTATGAGTGAGAGAGAGACATTGTACGTTGGGAGATTCATCCTTTAAGAGTGAATGCTTGAGAAACATACTGGCTAGATCCTTTGAGAAGGCTTGTGACATCAAGACTCGGTTGTAAGCTTGAACTCATTTCATTATTAATACAATCAATGATGTTTTCCTATGTCTTGTATGTAATTTACTTGATAGGTTATGACTTCTTGACTTTGTGAGTAAATAGATCATTGTTGTTTTCTAGTTACGTGATTTTTTGTATTTTCTTTGCATTGTTTCAGGTTGATCACTCATTGAGGAGAAGGAAACGGAAGCTGGAGCAGTGCAACGGAACTTCATCAGCCACCGGTTGAGGTAGGCCTCCAACAATCATTGTTTAAGGAAATCAATTGTTGATCTATCATTGCTGTGACTAGACCCACTCTAGGGCTAGAGGGGTTTCCTCTATCCGCAGAGGGAACACTTTCCTGCATCAAAGAGACTCGCGTTGTAGTGGTCTCCGATTTAGCTAAGGATGGAAAATCAGTAGAAGATCATCCCCATGGGACGGTTGCAAGGAGTAACTGTAGATATTGAAGGCACGATCACATTGGCTGATTTTGAAGTAATAAAAATTATGGATGACAACAACCCTTACCCTGTGCTCTTTGGCATTGATTGGGCTGCTAACATGAATGGGGTAATCAACCTAAAGAAGTGAAAGATGATATTTGAAAAGAAATCTCTTCGCGTAATAGTACCCCTAGATCCTACAGAAGGATCACGTTAAATTGAACCAGTCTGCAATTATGAAAGTGATGACAATTTGGACTTCATATATAAGATAACAACGCGAGACCAAGATTGGGTGAATTCGACAGCAGATGGATGAATTATGTGGGACTGCGAGAGTTCCTGCACCTCAGACTCAGACGAAGAATTAGATCATTGGCAAAATAAGCTACATGAAGTAACTACTCTGAGCTGTAACATGATGACCTGGTCGCTGCACTGTATGTCATTAGAGGTAAGAAATCTACCCACTTATGATGGCTTGAATGATGTGGATGTTTTCTTGGATGCATTTGAGAGGGAGGCACCAAAGAAGTAGTGCTTTCAGGCTTTGGACTGGGCACTACGTGATACACTCACGAGATGGTGGGGTACGCACAAGGGTAGTTTTGATGATTGGCACGAGTATAGGAGGATGGTGAGAACATGCTTTGGGAAGCCGAAGGTACGAGTGATGGACAAGTATGATAGAAGTATGATTTTCACGAACACTTGGCAAAATGGGCTAAGGCCTATGGAGTGAAGCCCCAACCTAAATGGGTGCACTTGTTTTGTTAGACCCTAGATGTCATCCCAATGAACTGGTACTTGGAAACAGACCTCCACCATGGCACTAGAGAATGGGACATTTTGTATGAAGGGTTCTTAATGACATTCAACTTTGGAGATGGGTTTGACTATATTGACAAAGCGCTACAAGAAGTTAAAGCAGCGATCTTTAGGATACCGCAAGATCCTTTGGATCTGATTCAACTCGAGTGGAGTACTCCGCTGAGCCACACACTGGAATACTATAATGTGACTACTGAAGAAGAATATGATGACCCCTGAAAAATTAACATCCCTGAAGCCAAGGGTCACCGCGAGGTCGAGGGACTGCAAATCAAGAATCCTGATATAACCACGCTGCTGAAAACTAAATAGATAAATATTGGCATGGAGGTGGAGCCCAAATTTGTGAAGAATGGAGATTACTGGGATGACACGATGGTAGATAAGGTCGTCAAATTGCTCCATGAGTACTAGGATTTGTTTCCTACCAAGTTTACAGAGTTAAAGGGGATAATAGGAGACTTGGGTATTATGAAGATCACGTTAAAACTCGACGCAAAGCTAGTTAAGCAAAGACCTTACCATCTCAATCCAAAGTATAAGGAGACGGTCCACTTAGAGTTAGATAATATTCTCGTGGCAGGCATCATTGAGCCCATAGAGGAATTTGGTTGGGTGAGCCCAATGGTGGTATAGGAAAAGAAGTAGGAGGATGAAATAAGGATATGCATAGATAACAGGAAGTTGAATGATGCTTGTGTGCATGATACTTTCCCAACTTCGTTCACTGATGAGGTATTGGATAATGTCTGTGGCCAGGAAGCATACTTCTTCATTAATGGTTTCTCTAGGTACCATTAGATAAAAATTGCGCCTAAAGATAGAAGCAAGATGACCTTCGCGACTGAATGTGGATATTTTCAATACATCGTAATGCCTTTCAGATTAAAGAATGCGCATATGATTTTTTCATGCGTAGTCATTACTGCATTCAAAGACTTCATTCATAAGTTTCTGGAGGTGTACTTTGATGACTGGACTGTGTTTGGGTTGGTAAAACGTCATGTGGCTAGTTTGCGCTTAATGCTAGATACTTGTTGAAGGTACCATATTGTGTTCAATCTGAAGAAATGTCTATTTTGTCTCCCTTTTGGGACTCTGTTGGGTCATGTGGTATGGAGATAGGGATTGATGGTAGACCCTGCGAAGATCACAGTGATAATTAACTTGGAGGCGACGAGGAGTGTGAAATTGTTGCATGCAACATTCAGACATACTGGGTACTATAGGAAGTTTATCAAGGGTTATGCCCAGATTACCGTGCCTATGGAGAGGTTGTTGAAAAAGGATCTCACATTCTATTGGAACGAGGATTGTCAAAAAAACTTGGATGTGCTGAAAGGAAAATGGTCACTACACTTATTTTAGTCTTCCTGGATTGGAAGAAGGAGTTTGATGTACATGTAGATGCGTCATGTATATCACCAGGAGCAGTACTGACATAGGCTGGTGAAGGAGAATTGGACCATCCTATAGCATTTGCAAGCAGGAAGTTATCCAAGGCTAAGAGTAACCATTCCACCACCGAGCACGAAGGACTAGCCATGGTATACGTGCTCAATAAGTTTAGACACTATTTGCTGGGTGGACATTTTAAGATGTATACGATCATTCTACATTGAAATACCTAGTCAATAAGCCTGTGTTAGGGGAGAGAATCTACAAGTGGTTGTTATTATTCGAGGAGTATGATTTTGAAGTTATTTTCAATCCTAGACAATTGAACACGGGACCAGACCATCTGTCGCACACCAAAATGGGAGAAGAGTCCACTAATTTGGAGGAAGGATTGCCTAATGCACAACTATTTGCAATGTGCATCACGGATGGTCACTTTGAATACATCATACACTTCCTAGCGAGGGGAACTGCCTCGGAAGACTACACCACCCAGCATAAAAAGAAGTTAGTGGTGTGCACAACAGACTTTTCTTTCATTTCCGAACATTTTTACAAAATGGGGTTTGATGAAGTATTGCAACGATATGTACCGGGGTTTGAAAGAAGTAGCATTGTCATGGATGCTCATGGGGGTGCCGTGGGAGGGCTTTACGTAGGAAGGGCGACTACGCAGAAGATTCTACACACATGGTTGTGGTGGCCAATCCTCCATAAGGATTCAAAAGCCTAATGTAGGGCGTGCGATGTGTATCAAAGGACTGGGAGGCCATCGTGGAGAGATGAGCTACCTTTGAACCCACATATGATGTTACAACCTTTCGAGAAATGAGCAACAGATTTTGTGGGACCCAATCAGCCTCAAGGAAAGAAGACAGGTGTGTGATACATTATCACCTTGACAAAGTATTTGACTCGATGGGTGGAGGCACAGCCTCTGAAGGACTGTACAGGCACAACTGCTGTGAATTTTCTCTTTGAGTATATACTGATGTGATTTGGGTGTCCAAAGATTTTGATGAGTGATCATGATACACACTTTCTGAATGAAATGATCAGCGCACTAATGGAGGAATTTCAGGTATATCACCAGAAAATCACGCCTTATCACCCGCAGGCTAATGGGATGGTGGAAGCATTCAATAAGGTACTGGAGAATGTGCTAACCAAGGTTTGTAATGCTTGGTGAAATGATTGGGACCTATGCATACCTAGAGTACTATGGGCTTATCGAACGACGTGCAAAAAGTTGAATGGACAGACACCCTTTAGGCTTGTCTATGGTGTTGAAGCAGTGATGCTAATGGAATACATTGTGCCTAGTCTGTGCATAGTGGCACTCATGGGTATGACGGATTGCAGAGCGCTGGAAGAGAGTCTTGCACAACTTTCTAAGCTTGAGGAAGAAAGGTTTTTGGATGGATTTCACCGATAGGTCCAAAAGCAGCGTGAAAAATCATGGCACGATTGGTACATTAAACTGCACACCTTTAAGGTAAATTATCTGGTTTTGTTATATGAATTTCTATGGAAATTCAGGATGCACTCGGTAAAGCCCTATGTCATTAAGGAGATTATTGATGGTGGAGCAGTTCGGTTAGTTAAATTGAATGGAGATCCCTTCCCAGGAAAGGTGAATGGTAGCCAATTGAAGCCATACACCGATGATTAGGCTAGGTGACTATATGAAGGTAGCATAGTCTTAGTGCTCCAGGTAGCTAAAAGGAGGTGCAAGACTATAAACTACTCTGCTCGAGCTGGGACACTACGTGATCGGGGGATTGCACGAAATGAGGAAATGTCACAAGGTTCGCAACAACACGTATCAATCAGGGCACATAAGGACCCTGAGCAGAAATGGAATGACTTGCCTTACTTGGAAACTGATGATGCGATCGATATAGTTCTTGATTGATGGATGGCAAAGTGGCACACTACCTCAGACTCGGTGGTGGAATCAAGCAAGTCCACCATGCAGCGCAAAAAGGAGGAGGCCAAGTTCAAGATGGCATAGTTGGATAAGAAGCAGAGGAAGGAGGTTGATGCCAAGGCCCAAGAAGAGCACGATGCAACACAGTAGGTAGAAGAGCAGATAGGTAGAGCAGAGTACAACTATGATAAAGGTGCGAGGTCGCCCTCACTCGAAAATGAGGAAGAAACAGATGAACAAGAAGAGAAGCATGGAGCGGACCTGCAAATGATGTTGTTACGTATCAAGCATGCAAGAGAGCAGGAGAAAGTTGGGCCCCGAAAGAAATCCAAGTCCAGTAAGGCATCGCTGGACCTAATCACCCTAACAGAGGGAGACTTGAACAAAATTTTAGATACAATGTGGGATGTCACCACAGAGCTACTACAACAATTTGAGCAACAACAACAGCAAGTATTGGGGGCCATCCAGATGGGTTTGCATGACCTATAGATCAGTGCATCACAGACTGGCATAACGTCCACCAATCTCACCATTGTTACTTTAGAATCCACTTGGATGCTGCATGCGAAGGATTCTCAAGTGATAGTGCTATTGGAGGGAGCATTGACCACCAAGATCGAAGCTGACAGGCCCACTGTCAATGCCCTGAAGGGAGTATGGTTGAATTTGGTAGCGCTTCCTGGTGAGGCACTTCACCTACTATAGGATGGGGTGATCATGGAGATGAGGGCCCATGAACAACATGCTTTGTAGGTAATCAGTGAATAGAAGATTAATAATGTGTAGATGGCCCTATAGAGAGACACCACCCTCACTTCCATGGTGGACCTTACTAAAACAAATTATCGCATGATTAAGGTTGTGAAGGAAGCCTACCGAATGGTCCCCGAATTGGCCATTCTTGAGGATGTGGAGGCAGATGAATAGGCCCAAAAACTTGCTACGGGGGTGCGTGACACTTGCATAGAGTTGGCCAAGGTTCAGCTGGAGTTGAACCTCCAGATTATAGAATTGCAGTTGAAGGCCCAGCCTTCAACTTTGCTGGAAGTAAAGGAGTAGTGCGCAATGATGTCATAGAGGCAATAGCATACTGTACAAGGCAGTTTGAACAATCGTTCGAGGTCTTGACTAGTTTGCAAGAAGATATTAATGTACAGAGGCTGGAGATAGAGGTGCGAGAACTACAATAGTGCTATGACGAGGTAAAAGGAACAATGCGCATTGTCTCCCTCACACAAAGACTTGTGAAGTTGTAGGAGGCCAAAAAAAAAGAAGGAATAGGTAGATGCAGCTTAGCACAAAGAGGCAATACTGAAGGAACGCTTGAATCCTTAGTTGTACAAGGCCTATTCAGTCATGGTATCCATTGAAGGCAAGCTTGCTAGTGTGTAGGAAACTCATCAGAAGCTTCAAGCTGATAGTTCACGACCAACAACAAAGCAATTGGTCAAAGAAGTGAAGCAGGTGGCTGTGTAGTGCACTGTTGAGGTGGAAATCATATAGGTCGAGCTAGGAGGTCTTCGCACCAAGATCTCTGCACCCGTAAAGTGACTTGAGGGTGAGTCGCCATGTTTGTGTTGGGGGCCTATTGGGAATGGGTTCCCCCAAGAGCAATTTTGGGGCTAAAAGCCCATGTTTTGGGACAATTTTCTAATAAAGTTGTAAAGTCTTTGCATATTGTAGTCGCGGAGTGCAAAGGTGTCAAGAGTCATAAAGGGTTGTCTGCCCTTATTTTGTAAAGTGTCAAGTCAACTGTAAAGACCTACCCATGGTCCGCGGTCCATGGGATTGTATAAAAAGGATCTAACTAAGTAAGCTCTAAAAAAAAGGAGTTAAGAAGAAAAGAAGAGTAAGTAGCAAAGTAGCGAGGAAGTTCTAAGTGTTCTCGGGTCTTAGCATAGGGAGAGGCTCTGTAGCTGAGTGTGTAGAGGCCTAGGGTAGAAGTCCGAAGCTGAGTGTGTGGACCCCTGCAGTTGTGTGCACAAGGTGTATAGAGTCTATATTAAATTGGAGATATCAATAAAGAGAAGTATTTTGAAATTATTATGCCTTTAGTCTCTATTAATGCATCTGATTGTATTGCGTTATGATCTGGGTTTGTATTACAATGTTTATTTGATGCACAAATTTATGTGATTATATTTGTTAATTGAATGCAAGTAAGAGTATTAGTTTCCGCGGCGATAACTGTAATTGTTTGGTAGAATAATTGAAACACTTGAGATAACTTGGGAACCTATACAATACATCATCATAGCAACGTGAAAGTACCTGAACCATTGGTTAGGGCTACGTAAAGGTCGATCGTACACCTTCGTGGAGGTACTGAAGGGCGAGATATAGGGTAGATCAATAAGCTCGAAGGCTTAACGACCTGCACGAAGGTAGGAGTAGGGTGTATAAACCGACATCATGACCATCTCAGGGTGTGAAAACTTGGTTCCGGCATCCCCCCATACTGCTTCGAGTGAGACTTCAGTCCACACTCTGCAGACTGATGCCGAAAGGGCCAGTAGTGTAGGGATTTGTTTGGCTGACTAATGTTGAACCTAGCTTAGGGACCGCAAAGCCAAAATAGGTCTTCCCCAAATGTGCCTGTGAATGCATCGTTGACATCTTTCCATTTTAGCTTGATGTCCTTGTCTATAATTAGCTTAAGGTCTTCATATATCACTAGAATTGTGAACACTCACTCAATTGCTGCTCCATTTGCACTTCCGTCAGTGTTATTTAATCCTGCTTTCTTGGAGGCCATTGATCTTGAATTGCTAAGAAGCAAACAAACACCTACTAAATCTGGAGACAAAGCAACATGCATGGCAAGAAATCTGTCAGCAAAAACCAAAGCAAACTTGAGGAAAGACATGTAACATACCTAGAGATTGACTAGCAAGGATTGTGTAATTTCTTCTAGGAAGTTGGCTGACTGGCTGCTAGAACTGTGCAAAAGGAAGTCTAGGATGTCTAGAGAGGATGGCTAGCTGTGGGACTTGTGCAATGCATAATCTAGGCTGGCCTGTTGGTTGCTAGAATTGTGTAATGTGTAATTTTAGCTGGCAATGGTTGTAGGACCAGTGATTGCATTGCGTAATTTTCTAGGCTAGCAGTCACTGTCCCTTAGAATTGCACAATGGAAGAATGGAGGATAGTCATAGGGTAGAAATGCGCATTTTCTGAGAGGAAGACAGAGCCTTCCCTCTTAGGATTGCACAATGTTGTCTTAGTGAGGCAGAGTTCGGGCCAAGGCTGCCAAGACCCATCGATGGACAGTTGAAAGCGAATGTGATTGTGAATGCATGGTGATATTGAGTGTAAGTAGAAGTGAATGATCGTGGATGCAAACAGTGAATGAAAGATTCAGAAAATGGAACAACATGCATGTGGGTGAAGCGAGTCGCCGAATCGATGACTGTTCGTGCAAAACAGTTTCATGCATGTGACAACAGTGAGATGCTAACAAAAATTGAAATGGTGCTAGTATAAGCTAGTATGTAGGTAAATGATAGCAAGCGTTCATAGAAATGAAGCAAACAACACTCACACAAGTGAAAATGCAAAAAGTGACAGAAATGTAGAAAAAGACAAGTTAAGACCACTTACCCGTGAATAGCTAAGTTGAATGTGTCAAAGAGTCCTAGATGTGTTGTGGAATGTAATAGCTCCAAGATCGATGTGAAGAAATGAGCTCTGATGGGTTGAATAAATAAGTTTGAAGCTCATGATGTGCATGCCACAAATCTAGGAAAAAGTGACACTTGGAGGAAAGATTCTAAAATGATCTTTCCATGTAACCTCTAGCTGCTAAAAATAGCTCCCTAAAATCTAGGGTTGTTTTTTGCATGTTTCTTTTTCTATTATGGGAAAAAGCAACCCATGCATGCAAGTCAAGTTTCCTTGGTCTCGGGTGGAACCAGTCAACTCAAATACACATGCAACAATCTGCTCAGCTAGGAGGCAAAAATGCACATTTCTGGGAGGGAGATGGGTTGGCTGCCCAGGAGATTTGTGTAATTTCTTGAGGGAATTTCTCAGCTTGTAGTTGGACCAAGTCTAGAGAAACAACCTACGAGGGGAATACAACAAGCTTTGATGGATATGTTGTATTTTTGCAAGAAAATCACTGAAGATTGTGTACTTGACGAAGCAAGACATGCTACTATGAAAAGGTTGGTAAGGAGGCTCCATAGTGAAGCTAGGGAAAATTTTTGGAGGGTGGTTGTAGCTGCTACAACAACTTTTGAATTAGACACAGGTTCCGACTTTGAATCAGAGCCCGTTGAGGGAACTGACAGAGGGAAGCAAATCATTGATGCAAAGCCTAGTGCCACTGTGGCCACCACCAAGATCTAGAAGATTGAGCCTGAAGATCCAAAGGGGGGGGGGATGCCTCTTACACTCATATATGTGGGTGAAGGGTTCTCCAATGTAGTTCATTGTTGACAACAGGAGCTAAAAGAACCTCATTTCAGCAGAGGTTGTGAAGCAACTGAGCCTAAAGACTACAACACATCCATAGGTGTACACCATTGGGTGGCTTCACCAAGGACTAGATCTTCATGTCAGCCAACAATGTTGCATTCCCTACGACATCAAGCCATTCATGGATGAGGTATTGTGTGATGTTTCTCCTCTTGAAGTTTGTGATGTATTGTTAGGACAACCATACTTTTGGAAGTGATATGTTGTATATGAGTCTAGACCTCGCTCTGTGATTATTACATTGGCTAATATGTTGTAGAGGATACCAGAGGTAGCCCCACCAATCACCATCTCTTTGATCACTGCAAAGCAATGTAGCAAGATAATTTCCCAAACAAGGAAATTTGTTTTCCTCATGATTCGCCCATAGGGCAAGACAAAGGTTGTGGCCACGACTTCCAGGTAGGGCTCCTCTGCACAGTAAAAACAAATGGACAAGGTTGTGGAGGAGTATAAGGATATTTTGGCCTCACCCACAGGGTTATTTCTACACTGTCAAGTCAAGAACTCCATCAATCTGACCCCGGGCACATCTCTACCCAGTGGACTGATCTATCAACATTGTTATGGAGAACGATGAGATCTAGAGGCAGATTCAAGAGCTATTGCAGAAAGGGCACATCAGGCCAAGCTCATCACCTTGTGGGAGCCCGATTGTATTGGTACAGAAGAAGGATGGGACTTGGAGGCTGTGTATTGACTATCGAGCACTGAAAAAGATCATTGTCCAGAATAGGTACCTAATCCCTTGGATTGATCACCTTATGGACCAGCTCAAATGGGTTAAATATTTCAGCAAGATTGACTTGAGGTCAGGTTATCACCAGGTGCCTATGGAACCCTCCAATGTGTGGAAGACTGCCTTCAAATCCAAGGAGGGCCTTTTTGAATGGTTGGTCATGCCATTTAGATTGATGAACGCCCCTAAAACCTTCATGAGACTAATGGACGACATCTTGCAACCCTTCACCAATGCATTCATGGTGGTGTATTTAGATGAAATCGTGATCTTCAACAAGAGTGGGAAGAGAACCTCCACTATATTAGATAGGTCCTTCAAACCATGTGCTAACTTGGAGAAATTCACCTTTGGCTTGACCAAGGTTCAATATCTGGGATACATCATTGATGAGCAGGGTGGACATGTAGACCCATCCAATATATAAGTCATTCAGGATTGGCTAGCCCCAACCACTCTAACAGAGCTCTGCAGCTTTTTGGGTCTTGCCAATTTCTACCATAGGTTTGTGTTGGGGTTCTCTCATATCACTTGGACTTTAAGTCGTCACGAAGGGCAAAGAAAAACAATTTTTTTTGGGTCAGAAACCCAACAAAAAACGTTCTCTGAGTTGAAGAATTTCCTTTGTTCTACACTAGTGTTCACATTACCAGACCTACAACAACCATTTAATATTGAGACAAATTCTTCCAACTATGTTATTGGTGGAGTTTTTACTCAGCATGGGCATCTAGTGGCTTACCACAGTGAGACACTTTGTGACACAGTCTAGAAGTACCCCACATACGATAAAGAAATGTATTCCATTGTGCATGCCTGCTGTCAATGGAAGCATTACATTCTAGGGAAGGAAATAATCATCCACATAGATCACCAACCTCTACAGTTCATACAGACAGAAAGGAATTTTCACAATGATCGCCATCTGAAATGGTCCACCTATTTGCAATAGTTTCATTTGAAAATTAAATATAAGAAGGGAAACACCAATAAAATTATTGATTTCCTTAGCTGATCACCAGTAATTGCGCTAATCACTGTGCTCGACTCCTATGGGCATGGGACATCGGGGTGGCCACATATTTACAAGAGCGATCCAGAATTCAGTAGCATATACCAAACACTCCTAGAAGGGAATCAAGTTCCAAATTTTCACCTTTAAGATGCATTGTTACGCCACTTGGGACACATATGTGTTCCTTCAAGTGAGTGTGCCAAGATGATTTGGGAGGCACACTACAGTTTGGTTGCTGGACATTTTAGAGTAGAGAAAACAATGGCGATATTGCAGAAGTATTTTTATTGGCTGAAACTTCATCAGGATGTTGGGAAGTACATTAGATCCTACACCGCTTGTGCCATTGCCAAACCAACCTTGAAGAAGCAAGGGCTGTATACTCCTCCACCTACTCCTGGCTAAGCTTGAGAATCTTCCTCCATGGATTACATGTTAGGCCTTCCTTGTACTAATCATGGCAACAATTTTTCTTCGTGGTCGTCGACAGATTCTCTAAGATGGCCATCATGGTGACCTGTAAGAAGAGTATCACAACAGAGGCCACTTCTAAGCTCTTCTTTGAGCGAGTGTGGGTACACTTTGGGATCCCATAGTCCATTGTATTAGATAGAGACAACAAATTATTGAGTGCATTTTAGTTAGGTCTCTGGTCGATGCTAGATACAAAACTTACTAAGTCCATGACTTTCCATTCCCAAACTAATGGCCAAACAAAGGTTGTCAATAGGATGATCGTACACATTCTGTGCATGTAAAACTTGAAGCATCCATGCATGTGGGATGAAAGTCTCCCCTATGTCCAACACAACTACAACAGAGATCAACAGGCCACAACCCCTTTCAGGTAGGGCTGTGATTTAGGCCATTATGCCCCATTGATGTAACCATACCATTTGCATCCACACAAGTATATTTGGCTCACATTTGGTCCAAAGCTGAAAGGGCTAACTGCTTCATTCAGTGCATTCAACACATCTAAAAATAGGTCCATGATATATTGGATGGAGCCAATGCTAAGTACAAGTAGCGCCATGATCAACATTGAGTGCCACACAAGTTCTAGGTGGGTGACAAAGTTTGGCTACATTTGCAGAAGGAGCACCTTGCTGGACCCCACCACAAGCTTCACCCACTTCAATATGGGCCATACACCATAACCAAGGAGGTCGGTGAAAATGCATTCGAGCTCAGCATCCCACTGTTCCTTGGTCTACAACCATTTTTCAATGTAGATCACCTTCGGCCATACTTTCCACCATTGTTGGACACATCTAACATTGCAGAACAAATCACACCAATAGAACTCAACCCTCACTGCATGGAATATGCCAAAACTAATCAAATCATGGACACATAGATCAAGAACACTCACCAACAGAGGATAAATTTATATCGAGTTGTCAAATCATGCCAACTCATTCACTAGGGCAAGTGGTTCACTAGGGACTAGGTTCAACAGAAATTTCATCACCTCATGGAGGCTTTGCACGCAATGGGGACCATTGCTTCCTAAGGGGTGAGGAATGATCCAAGTGGATATTGGTGGCCACCCACCTATTCCATCTAGACCCCCGTAGTCAGTTTCATCTGTTTCCTTGTTCATTTCAGTATTTACTATTATTAGCAGTTTTACGGGTCCTGAATTTCTTGAGAAGTTTTGACCCCCTAAACGATGTTTTTTTGGGTATGTAGCAATCTTAAAACCATAATTAGGGGCTTGTGGCAAAACCTATAGTACTAGGCGAGACCTTTCCAACAAGGTATTATACGCACCAAACGGAGATCATATGACCAAGTTACGACCCCAAGAAGTTGGCTACCCAATTATCCCCAACGAGGACCATAAAATCTTGGTGTTACATCTCCTGGGGTTAGGGTTTTGGTTGTTTAGGGTTTTCTCATGTTTTCCAATAATAAAGAGGCCCTTGAGCCTCATTGTAACACAGTTCAGAAGCATGTAGCTGCCACATATGTTCTCAGAGATAACTACCATTTCCTGAGCTATATTATTTCCATGCTTCATGGAAGTCAGTGAATTCTCAAACTCTGTGATTGACTAAGATGAAAAAGAAGTGACAAAAGAACAACGAACTAAATGGGAGGAAAATATTGTAGGACATATAGCTCTGTTGCTGAAGGGAAATTCCATTCCACGGGTCTAGTTCCTGTAGAAAGGATATTCAAATCCAATGATGTGGCTTCTAAACCTGCTTAATAGGAGGTTGATGAATAGGTGGAGGATTACAACATAGGCTTAGAGGATGAACCCTGAATGATCAATTCATCAAAAGGGATCCATCATCAATACAAGAAAAGGAATTTAAATTTCTTAAAAGCCTATAATGATGTTTTTTCTTGGCCTTATGATGATTTAAATACTTTTTATGTAAATTTTATTCAACATAAGGTTCCTTTAAAAAATGGGATGAAGCCTTGTAAGAAGAAACTTAGACAGATTAATCCTCTTCTACTCCCATCGATTGAAAAGGAAGCAAAGAATTTGCTTCATGCTAAGATCATTGTACCACTAAGGTACTCAGAATGGGTTGCAAATCTAGTTCCTGTTAGGAAGAAGAATGGAGAAATAAGACTATGCGTGGATTTTAGGAACCTCAATAGAGCTTCTTTGAAGAACTACCCAATGACTAAAATAGACCATATTTTACATAAGGTAGTTCGCTCTGCTTGGATGTCTATGATGCATGGTTTTTTAGGGTATAATCAAGTAGTAGTACATCCCAATAATCTGAAGAAAACCACTTTCACTATAGCTTGGGGGACCTTCATGTATGCAAGGATCCCATTCAACCTTATACACACAGAAGAAACTTTTTAGAGGGAAATTGACATAGCATTTGTGGGAGAGTAGGAAAAAGTCATGGTGGTTTATCTGGATGATATAATTGTTTTCTCCAAAATATATGAGGATCATATTGAACATCTAAAACTCACCTTTGAGAAATGCAGGAAGTATGGGTTGTCTCTAAATCCCAAGAAATCCTAGTTTGCTTTGAGCAAAGGAAAGTTGTTGGGGCACACTGTAGCACGGGAAGGGGTAAAGATTGATCCTAAGCAGGTAGATGCCATCAGTCATATTTCCCTACCAAGAAATAAAAAGGGGGTCCAAGTCTTCTTGGGGAGGATTAATTTCTTGATGAGATTTGTGCCTAACTATGTAGAAATAGAGAAAGTCATTACAGAGATGTTGAAGAAGGAGAACGAAGTAAAGTGTAGCCCAGATTCCCGAGAATACTTCTCTAGAATCAAGAGAGATTTTGTAAAGGCTCCTATGTTAGTCAGCACAGACTATTCAAGGCCATTTTACATCTTTTCTTTTTCCTCCCCCCATAGTGTAGTCATTCTGTTATTACAAAAAAATAGGAAGGCCATGAGAAACCTATAGCTTTTTTCAGCCAGGTACTGTGGGATGCTGAACTGAAATATAATATATTGGAAAAAAAGACATATGCTCTATTTAAAGCTCTGAAGGCTTTTAGAGTTTATGTTTTCCACTCAAACATTGTGGCTTATGTCCCAACAAGAGTTGTTAAGGACATCTTAGTGCAAGGGGGCAGTGATGGTAAAAGGGGTAAGTGGATTGCAAAAATTCAAGAGCATGACATGGATGTAAAGCCCAAACTCATTAGAGGACAAGGGTTGACAAAAATCCTATCGGAGTCTAACTACAAGGGCTTGGGGATCAACATTTTAATAGAAGAAGATGAAGGGACAAAACCCATGATCAAGATTTCAATCCAAAAGATTCATATCAAATATAGAACGTGTTGGGCCTTGAAATTGTCATTCACTTCCATTACATTTTCACTTATATTTCCATATTGTCATCTTCACTCCACCTCTATTTCATTACATTTACCTTACCATTATCATTATTGGGTCACATTTATGTTTTTCTAAACTTGATTAATTCTTAGCAATTTTAAATGAATTTATGGTTAAAAATTAGAAAATAATGTATGCTTATACCTAACCAGTGGGATGAGATTTTTGACATGTGTAGGTCAAAAGGAAGCTTCTAAAAGACCTTTATGTGGCCTCCTAAAACCAAATTCGAAATTGAGCGGAGAAGATCATGGGATCATAAGGATATGTGTCTCATTTTCTATTTGTATTGAAATTCTAAGAAGACATGTGTCTTATCATTTCCTATTTTGATTGTAACTCTAGAGATATAGGGAGAGATTCATGGACTCTCATTAATGAGATAACTTCTCATCTTTTTGTATAAATAGGGGAAGTTTTCTCCTATCAAAAAGGGTGAAAAGAAGGGTAAAAGGAGGAAAAGAAGAGAAAGAATTATAGAATGTTTTGTAACAAGGCTTGAGATGGAATGGGATGTAAAGTGAAGAGCTATTGATATAATGAGATTAGGAGTGTAGATTTCTATTCTATAAAGTTGTGAGTTTATCAATAAAGAAGGTTCTTTTCTATTATTGAATTTTAAAATGTGAGTTTTGCGAGTTGGAATGCTATTGGATAATGGAAGGTCCCCCATCAACCATGTGCATCCCTTTGTAAATGTGTAAGATTAATTAGCTTGTTTTACTTTGATTCATGCAAATAGTTTAGCTTTCCATTGCAAATGTTATTTTATTTTTCAAATATAGATTTACCTCATTGTGTAATTTTATGTTTCCTAAGAGCATCTCAAGAAAGTAGTGTTTTATCTATTTTCTAAAATTGGATTGCTTGAAGCATTAAAGCATACAGTGACTTAGTTTCTTTCACATGTCTTTATAATGCTTTCTTAGATTCAACTTTACATTCATTGTTTAACCCTATGTTTTCCAAAGAACTTCTCAAGAAGGTAGCATTAAGCTATTTTCCAATATTGGTTGCTTGAAGAATTAAGAATAAACAGTGATTTAGTTTCTTTCCTTATGCTTTTGTCATGCTTTTTAGATTAAGCTTTCATCTATTATGTAATCTCATAATCAGCAAGTCCAAGAAGGTAGTTCTTCCAATTTGGGTTACCTAAGAGGCATTAGATCACATAGTAGCTGCAAGTTTTCCTTTCCATGCTTTTATGATGCTTTCTTATATCACATCTAATGTATACTCAATTGCTTAAGCTATTTCAAGAAGATGATTTTGACATCTTCCTATATTGAATGTTCACAATAGTATTTGAGCATGCAATAGATCATAGTTTTTTGTATTTCTTGCTTTCATTTCATAGAATAGGATTAGTTTTATTTTTGATAAAGAGCTTTCAAGGATAGGATAGGAAGTGATTTCATTTTCATTTTATCAATGAAAATATTTGTATCTAGAATAATGCTCTGCTTTTCATAAACACGGTGCCGGCCTATATTAGACTAGCCATTCAAGTTTTCTATTTGATTTTATGCAAATTAAGTTAGTTGAAGTACATTTCCTTTTCTTCCTTCTTAGAAATTAGTTTTTATATTAAACATCCATTATACTTAGTTGATCGTTGACACTTAACATCCATTAAAATCATTAGGCATAAAAGAAAAAACCCTCAAAACAATGCAAAAACATATTCAATGAAGTAAGAAACAAGGTTAACTAAGCACATATTGTGCACCACACTTCATCAGTTTACTAACCATGGTAGATAATTTATGTTAGAAATTTAAGACATTAAATTGACTGAACATTTTGGCGCTGTTGCCGGGGAAGTGTAATTAGGAGACCTTATTTATTACATCTAAAAATAAAATAAAAAAATAATCAATTAATAATTTCTCAAGTATGCTCTCCTCATGTGCTTTGTGTGATCTGGAGGATCAGAAAAATAATTTTTATGTTAAATAATAATAATAATAATAATAATTAACAAAACACATAAAAAAAATAAAACAAAAACAACCAAACATGAACAACAACCACATAGCTCTTCAAATCCTTCAATACCAACTGCATGTATGGTGACTGCAAATCTGTTGATGAACTCCGATTTAATTTGTGCCTAAAAAATGTTGTAGCAGTGTTAAACACCAGGAGTTTTGGGAAAGGTGGTCAATTAGGGATATTATTTGAAAGTCAAAACCTTTGAAGGATGTTGAAAGACTTGCAAGTCCATGTGAAAAAATGATGGTCCTTACCTCTGTAATGCATGAGTTTTCTACGGGGATACAAAAATGATGTGATTGGATTTCTTGGGCAAATCTTTGGATCGGTAACTTCGTGATCAAGACTCACTGGTTCGATTTCTTCAAAGCATTGTCCCATCTTTTATCTCATTCTAGATTTTGAGTCCCCCAGAATTGTCCATAGGATGATTGCTATAGTTAGATATTCCATTTTCCTTTGCTGGAAGACATCCACGTAGCCACAAGCCCAATCTTCAAAACCTAAAAATAAAAAATCCAACCACCAGAAATTGATTTTGGTTGCTGGAACATTTCTAGAAAATGTAATTGTTTTGAAAGATGATTTTAAAATGCATTTTCTGAATAAAACAGGGCGAACTAGAAAAATACAAGACATGGGTTTTTCTAGAATAGGGGAAATTAGGTAACCCAGAGATCATTTTCTGGATTTCTCAACCAATTGAGATAATTTTGCGGTTCTTTAGAGCCCTATTTTGTTGTCTGCGTGAGAAGAAAAAAACGATTTTTATATATACACAGTGAATGGTTTCAGCAAGGTCGAAGAATGCAACTCAAAACGAAATTATGTTGTGGCATTTAATCCATATGATACATGATCAAAGAATCCAAATCGATTTAAACTTCCATCTCTTTCATCCTCTGTGCATTTTGCTAATCTTGACTGTTACTTTCTTGATGCAATTGTAATGTTAATGGTATTGGCCCATCTACTTGATGGATTTGGAACCAAATTATCTATTACTCTTATGCTAGCTTATATATCCGAGATTTCACGTGGACAGTTGAACACTCTACCTCAGTTCTCTGGTTCTTTTGGGATGTTCAATAATGGCTTGGAGAACAGTTGGAAAATTATTTAAATGATTGCTGAACATTTGGCATTAATATTGTTGCTCTGTATTTTTCTATGAAGTTTTAACTTGCAGGACACAACGAATCTTTGTGATGCCAATTGTTTTACTGAGCACAGTTCATGAAGTCATTCGACAATAGGGAGTTAATTTATTTTTCATGGTTATTTCTTAAAAATGGATTGTTATCGATATCATGAATTGGACTGAATATAACACTTTTGATTTTCCTTAGTCTGTTTAATTTGACATTTTGTGTAAGAATCAGAAATGAACTGATCATTTCTTTTTGAACACACTTATGTTCTTTATGTCAAGTTTTTTTGTAGGTTTGGGATGATCGAATGATCATTGAAGAAAAATAATTGTGCAAACAATTGGTCTTCAAAGGACCAATTCCATGAGAAACATAGGAACAAGTCCATGTCCATATCCATAAAAACCATTACCTTTCCTCCCTTTCAAATTATAAATGCAACCAAGCAATTCAAAGCCAGCCACAGTCATTTTTCCTAGCAAGAGTCAATTGTTCATTTTCCTTTATTCACATACACTTCCCATTACTTTTTGTCTACTCTTGACCCACAAATAAAAGCAAGAAGCTCACTAACATCCTTATTTCCCATTTTCATTATTATTTTCCATTGTCATCTTCCATTTTAATTTTTCCTTTCCTATCCTTTTCATTTCACAAATAAACCCTGCTTCAATGCAAATATTGAGTCCATAGTCCTTTGAGTCTAAAATCCTTGCAAAAACACCTTGAGGCTTGCATGCCTTAATGGCAAGTCCTCATGCTGACAAACAATAGGAATAAATCAATGTCCCTTTTTCATCAAATCTTCTAGGTACTCGACAACAACAAAATTATTCGTACTTAGCAAGATGTGTTTGGGCATCTTGACTCTCATTGTCAGGAATGGTGAGAGTCCTCGTGTTGACTAGTGGTATCCATTAATGGCCACTAAGTCAATAATTTCCTACTATGTTTGACATCAGAACATCTATTCACATAGCAGGAATTGTGCCAATGAGACATGAAGACTATCATTTTCAGCATTTTGGAGCAAATGTAGAAGATATGCAGCTATAGAACGAGATGGCAGCTATAGAATCAAATGGAAGCTATAGAATCAGATGACAGCTGCAGAATCAAATAAAAACTATGGAATCAGATGGCAACAGTAGAATCAACATTATTCCACAGCAGATTCAACAAGTTTTAATAAAAGTAATAAAAAGTCATCTTGACTCTTTTTTTCCATGACTTGTCCAGCCACTTGAAGAAGATTATGATCAGAATTTTGTAGCCACCACACATGCAGCTCATCCATTTCTAAAGGGTAAGTTAAGGTATGCCATTTTCTAACTTTTTACCATAAAATTCCTTGAAAAGCTAGAATAATAATTTTTGGAAAAAAAACATTTCTCTTCCTCATCTCATAAAATTTCCAATATCATTAGTTGGGGGGGATACATTCATATTCATATTTTTCCATATTCATATTACATTCAAAAGGCCACATATTTTCAAAAGATATTAACTATTACATTATTGTTATGAGCATACAAAGGCTTGTCAAAAGTACTACAAAGATAATTGGATACAAACACAATCATGGTTGTCACACAAGAACCAACTATGATGCAAACTAATAAAGATATACTTTGCAACAATAATCAAATTATCATTATGCAAAGTTCAAAGATAAAAAATGAATGCAACAACAAAATATGGTTGTAACACAAGAACCAACCATGTTGCAATTCAAATAAAAGACTTTGCAGAAGTATGAAGTTATCAAATGATATCATGCAAAGTTAAGCCAAAGCTCAAGGATAAAAAATAACTAATGTAATAGATTGCATGAGGACATGCAATAGCTTCAGTTGGGGGTTATGTTGGGACTTGAAATTGTCATTTACTTCCATTACATTTTCACTTATATTTCCATATTTTCACCTTAACTCCACCTCTATTTCATTACATTTACCTTACCATTATCATTATTGGGTCACATTTATGTTTTTACAAACTTTATTAATTATTAGCATTTTTCAATGAATTTATGGTTAAAAATTAGAAAATAATGTGCGTATGCATATACCTAACAAGTGGGATGAGATCGTTGACATGTGTAGGTCAAAAGGAAGCTTCTAAAAGACCTTTATGTGGCCTCCCAAAACCAAATTCGAAATTGAGTGGAGAAGATCATGGGATCATAAGGATATGTGTCTCATTTCCTATTTGTATTGAAACTCTAAGAAGACATGTGTCTTATCATTTCCTATTTTGATTGTAACTCTAAAGATATAGGGAGAGATTCATGGACTCTCATTAATGAGATAGCTTATCATATTTTTGTATAAATAGGGGAATTTTTCTCCTATCAAAAGGGGTGAAAAGAGGGGTAAAAGTAGGAAAAGAAGAGAAAGAATTATAGAATGTTTTGTAACAAGGCTTGAGATGGAATGGAATGTAAAGTGAAGAGCTATTGATGTAATGAGATTAGGAGTGTAGATTCCCATTGTGTAAAGTTGTGAATTTATCAATAAAGAAGATTCTTTTCTATTATTGAATTTTAGAATGTGAGTTTTGCAAGTTGGAATGTTATTGGACAATGGAAGGGCCCCCATCAACCATGTGCATCCCTTTGTAAATTTGTAAGATTAATTAGTTTGTTTTACTTTGATTCATGCAAATAGTTTAGCTTTCCATTGCAATGTTATTTTATTTTTCAAATGTAGATTTACCTCACTGTGTAATTTTATGTTTCCTAAGAGCATATCAAGAAAGTAGTGTTTTATCTATTTTCTAAAATTGGATTGCTTGAAGCATTAGAGCATACAGTGACCTAGTTTTCTTTCACATGTCTTTACAATGCTTTCTTAGATTTAGCTTTACATTCAGTGTTTAACCTTATGTTTTCCAAAGAGCTTCTCAAGAAGGTAGCATTCAACTATTTTCCAATATTGGTTGCTTGAGGCATTGAGAATAAATAGTGATTTAGTTTCTTTCCTTATGCTTTTGTCACACTTTTTAGATTAAGCTTTCATCTATTGCGTAATCTCATGATCAACAAGTCCAAGAAGGTAGTTCTTCCAATTTTGGTTTCCTAAGAGACATTAGATCACATAGTAGCTGCAAGGTATCCTTTGTTAGGTAAACTTGACTCAGGATAGAGTCAAAGTTGACCAGGTTAAATAGTGATGATTTTGGGGCACATGGTATTGTGCACCCACAATATTCTACCCGTGGTATTATATGTAATAGAGCTTATAAAAGGATAGAAGGACTTCATTATAATGCAAGACATGGAAGTGAGCGGTGAAGGCTCACTCGGTCGGATTGGCCAGGGTTTTGGCCAATGCTAATGAGATCTTATTAGGTTGAGTTTTTCCCCGGATTTGGGGTTTTCTTAGATAAACATTTATGTTTATGTGTTTATGGTTGTTTTTGGTTATTTTCTTATATATATTCCTCTCGGTAATTATTTATGTTATGCAGTAAATTTCTTAATATCCTTTCCATGCTTTTATGATGCTTTCTTATATCACATCTAATGTATACCCAATTACTTAAGTTATTTCAAGAAGATGATTTTGACATCTTCCTATATAGAATGTTCAAAATAGTATTTGACAATGCAGTAGATCATAGTTGTTTTTATATTGCTTGGTTTCATAGAATAGAATAGGATTAGTTTTATTTTTGATCAAGAGTTTTCAAGGATATGATAGGAAGTGATTTCATTTTCATATTATCAATGAATATTGTATCTAGACTAATGCTCTGCTTTTCATAGACACAGTGACGACCTAGATTAGACTAACCATTCAAGTTTTTTATTTGATTTTATGCAAATTAAGTTAGTTGAAGTACATTTCCTTTTCTTCCTTCTTAGAAATTAGTATTTATATTAAACATCCATTAGACTTAGTTGATCATTGACACTTAACATCCATTAAAATCATTAGAGATAAAAGACAAAACCCTCAAAAAAATACAAAAACATACTTAACGAAGTAAGAAACAAGGTTAACTAAGCACATATTGTGCCACTTCATCAGTTTACTAACCCTGGTCGATAATTTATGTTAGCAATTTAAGACATTAAATTAATTGAACATAACCTTTGCCTAGTATCATAATTTCATCCACTATATCTTATTTTTTAGGTGCCCAACAAAGATGGTAAAATCCAAGTACGAAGCTTTGAGGGCTTAAGCCCAAAAGTTTGTTATACCTAATGGGAAACTGTACTAGAAAGACCCAGTGAGAATTCTACTGCTGAGTTTGGTTGAGACAAAAACTCAAAGAGTGATGGATGAGTTCCATAGTGGCGTTTGTGGGGGGGACTACAACTGGAATACCCATGTGCATAAGATATTGAAAGTAGGGTTCTATTGGCCAAACTATTCTAAGATGTTCACTCTTATGTTAGGTCTTGCCAGCAATGTCAGGTGTTTGCTGAAAAGGAGAAATTAGCTCCACTCCCCTTGATCCCTATTTGTGTAGAAGAACCCTTCAGGTAATGGGTATTAGAATTTATCAGAGAGATACATCCCCCTTACAGTGTGCAACACAAGTGGATTCTTACAACCACAAACTATTTCACCAAGTGGGTAGAAGCAATCCTAGCCAGGAATGCAACTGACACTGTGGTAATAAATGTTTTGGAGGAGAATATCTTGGCTAGGTTTGGAAGTCCTATGAAGATTGTGACTAATAAAACCAAGATTTTAAGTCTAAAAAATTTAGCACCTTTTTTTAGAAATGTAACATCAAAGTTGGCCACTCTACTATGTACTATCCTCAAGGAAATGGGTTGGCTAAGTCTTCCAACAAAATGGTGGTGAGGATCTTGAAGAAGACAATTACAGAAAGCCAAAGAAACTCAAATACTCAACTAAAATTTTCACTATGGGTAAACAAGGTCACTCCAAAAAGATCCACAGATAAATCACCTTTCGAGTTGGTCTATGGAAAAGCAGTTTTATTCCATATATAGCTTGCTATTTCGGTTGCTAAGATGCTACAAGATGTGGAAGAAGAAACCGAATCCCTAACTAGAAGGATAGATCAATTAGTGGAGCTCAGCCAAGACATCAAAGAACAGTTAAATCACAAGTTAGACAACTACCAAGAAAGAATGAAACCATTGTTTGATAAGAAAGCTAAAGATATGCGTCTCCAACCAGGAGATCTAGTTCTAAGGTGGGATGTGAGAAGAGAAGATAAAGGGAAACATGGTAAATTTGATCCCTTATGGTTTGGACACTTCAAGGTTGCTGAAAATAAAGGAAACAATACTTTTGTGCTGGAGAACTTGGAGGGTGAAATGCTTGAATTGCATGTAAATGGGTAATTTCTCAAGCTTTATTTCCAACATTAAGAGGTTTAGTTCTCACCCATTGTGCATACCGGTGAGCCATTGTAAAATATCAGTAATGCTTTCAGTTCTTTATGCTTCTGTTTTTGTTTTTATATACATGAATAAAATGACTCCATGCTTAATAGATAGAAGGCTACTAGTATCAGGTTCTTAACACCTTGCAAGAAAGGCATTGTCCCCAGTTGGATCCAATGTTCTCATCTTTTGCAAAGAGTGTTTTAGCCTTAAAAAAGAGTGCAAAGAAGCAGAGAGGTTTGAAGCCATATTCTAAGCCCTAGAAGCACACAAAGATCAAATCAGACCCTCTCCAAAGGATAGTTATCTGAACAAGATTTCCAACATTATGGGGTAGTCCCAGAATGTACTTTTGGATCAAAAGTTAAAGAAAGTTGGAGTTCTTCCTCTCAAAACTAGAAGACATAAATAAAAAACGAAAAATTCTAAGTTTGATTTCTTGTCCATTCGCCACGTGTCCCATCAATAATCAATGATCGGAAGTGTAGGCATATGGTACATCGGAGATTGGAGGTCTGCGGCAGCGATGAGGAAAATTGGAGTCCTGAAACATCGCAAATCACATAATGGAGGATCAAGCACATTGGTGATCAATAATCGCACATCAATGAAACTAAGTGCATATTAATGATCTAATGAGTCAGGGCTAGCATATTGGCGATTGGAAATCAAAAATTTAAGAATCACAACTTTAAAAGGTTGCAAAATCCAAAAAGGATGATTGTGTGTTAAACCACCGAGAACAATTTACCAAGGAATTCAGTGAAAAATCAAGGGCAAGCGGCCCTTTTCTCTCTCCTCTAGAGGGCCACGTGGCAGAATAATAGTGGTCCCAACAAATACACATGGTGTCTAATGTCATCATGATGTGGCAATACTAAGGACATGTGGCATGCATATCTGGCATTTTCAAGGGTCAAAAAAGGAAAAAATAGGGTGACACATGTCACCACTCATAAGGTGACACGTAGAAAAGGATAACATCATCTTGTAGATTGATGATTAAAGGATGAAGAAAATCACTTTATCAAGTTTAAACATCCAATTTAAAAACTCCAATTGAAGGGCTCTGATATAGGGGCTGACACATGGTCACAAAAGCTCAAAGGAACCAAGAGCTATTGGCACAAGGTGGGTAACAACATAAATATATGTTTTGCAAGTTAAAATTATAAGGTTAGGCAGAAAAGGTTTAACAAAGGTTTTATATGTTAAAACCTAGCACATGCCCTCCCCTATTCCCTCTTCACATGGACTAGGCCATGCCATATATTAGAGATTGAAAGTCTTGGGGGATGCAACGAAATGTAGCATTATAAAATTATCGATTAGAAAGTTCCAATATTATAAAAGGCCCAGGCACATTTATATTCAAAGTGCTGCAAGTCTTTAATATAAATATTTCAAACACTCTTTAAGATGTCCTAGGAACTTGTCTCCCCCTTCAATACCAGGCTATCTCTAGGAATATTTCATATCTCCTAAAGCACTTGTGCTACAGGTGCTAGGAAAAGTGACAACACTAGGATTTGGGTAGTACCTTGGATATTCCCCCCCTTCGAAGGTATATCCTTGGGTGGCACAATGGGAATCATTATTTCCCACTGATGTCATTGGTCCCCTTGACATTCGAAACCAACATAAGCTTTCATGTCAAGGTGGTGCCGTACTTGGTTATTGTTTCAATTCTTTCATTTATTCAAAGAGCCCCACATCACTAAGCACCTCATTCAATAGTTCTTACATCATGATATTGGGGAGGTACCCAAAGTCGAAGATTTATGCACACCACAACACTCCAGTCAATAGTGCTTCAACTATGTTACACATAGGGGAATCATATTACGCCTATTTGACCAAGAAGTGCCCTTGAGGGCATCAACAGTGGTCATGATTGGCTCTAAGAATGACAACTACCACAACGTTGACTGGACAAAAAAACCAGTCTTTTTCTAATTGTAATCAATTATGATTAGCCATCATAATGGGCATGGGACATGGCCTCCTCATATAGAACCATTTTCATGGTAGGTTTTAACCAGAGCATGGTTACCATTTCTACTGAGTCAAGGGGTTTTTCTCTACTCATCTCCACAACAAGCTATCCTCTCTCTCGAAAATTTGGTCAGACTCTCCATCAGAAAATAAAGCATGATGTATTTCATCTATACAATTCCTCCTAAAATCATACATCAGAGGGAAACTGTTAACACCATAATATCATGCACTTGTTAGTACAATCCAAAAGACATTAAAAAGTGTCCAGTAGAATTCACAAGTGAACATTTTCCAGTTGAATACATCATGAAGTTTAAAAAATCAAACTTCTCCTAATGTAAAAAGTTTATAAAGTGAAAATACTTAAGGCCACACATCTATTTCTTCAATAAACGCGCACGTGCGAATATCCTTCAATAGATGTGTTGTTGCAGAAAAGGATGACTCAATGATCTAGGACCACGCTATACACTTGGGACAGATTCTGTGACATGAGGTCAGTCCAGCACAGTCAAATTTTATCCACCTTGGAGATATGCACTGCTCAATGGAATCATCTTGTCCTACTCATGTGTCATTATCATGCATGAACTAAGAGGGGGAAGAAGGATTAAAAAAAAACTATACAAACAAGCCATGTTAGAACCAAAATATGAGACATTGTTATGCTAGCCAAATTGTTGTTTTAGTAAACCACCATTGCATTGTTGAAGCCAAAGAAGGGAAGAACACTAGTATGTTGGACATACTGCTTCTAAGAAATCCATCATCTTAGTGAGAAAAGAGGAATCCACCATTGGAGAGTTTTCATACTTATTTGAGAGAGAGGAGAAACTTGCAAAGAGATTAAGGAATAGAAACCCCTTAGATTTTTGGGCTCCATAGCTGAAAGAATTATCTTCAAGTGTCTAAGATTCATCTATTGTATTCAACCTCCACTACCAATAATCAATAAAGGGATATTTTTCCATTATCTTATTGATTTGTTATCTCCATTTTAGCATTGTTTATGTGTTTACCTCTTTGTTTAGTGTATGTTTATGTATGCATTGTTTCTACTATTTACAATGTTGTGTTTGTTTAAGTCTGTCCACTAACAACACCAATTCTGATTGTGATCCTTTGCAGGGAATAATCAACTACTAAGGAGGTTTATTTTGGTACAATTGTGCCCCAAATACACTACCACACCCCCCTCTCAGGATTTTTCCTAACAATTGGTATTAGAGCAGGTCACTCCTGTAAAAGCTTAATTACTTAAGAGTGGATCGGGGACAATGGGAAAAAAGAAAAAGAAGAAGGTAGCTCAAAGGAAGAAGTCAATTCAAGAAATTTGTGGCAATGAAAGTGATATATCAAATGTAGTGACAATTATAGATGTCACCAAATATTTAGTTATAGGAACACACCGCTTTCTAGTGATTGATAATGAAGAAGATAGTGAAGATAACGATGAAGAACTACCAGTTACTAGTTTTTGTTTTAATTATAAACATGATGACCATTGTAAAAGTGATTTTACATTCCCTTTCCCTTTATCATGTAGTGATGATGATAACATTGAAATTTCTCTGGGTAGAAGTGAAAGTAATCATCTTGCAGAGAAATTAGATTAGAAAATAATGTCCCTAGAAGCAGAAATTAAAAGGCTTACAAATAAAAATAGAGAGAAACAAAAGGTATTTCAATAGTTTGATGTAAAGGAGTGTGCCTACATAGAATCTATTGTCACATTAAAAACCCAACTAAAAGAAGGAAGGAAAATTGAAGAAGGAAGTATGAAGAAATATATGGAAAAGGAAGATCAGTGTCAAACACTAGAGGATGAACTCACAAAGAAAAGATCCTAGTTATAGGAGACAACTAAAACTGAAAGAGATGCAACAATCAAGAAAATTAAGGAATTAATCATTTACTATGAAGGACTTGAAGTCAAAATAATCTCTCTCAAATGTGATCTTGAAAAATAAAACAAGCGATATGAGGAGATACTTCAATTATTTGAAGAAAAAGAAAATGGGCTTAAGAAAGATATCATTGCATTGAGAACTCAATTGGAGAAAACTAAACATGAAAAATTGGTTGAAGTAAGTATTCTAGAAGGTAAGCTAGAAAAAAAGGATAAGCAATTGAGATTTCAAGATAGTACTAAGATTTTGGATAACATTCTTAGTATTCAAAGTTCTACGTCCATTAAATTTGGTCTTGGCTTACATGAAACTATTAAAAGACAATCTAGTTTAGAGGCTTGTACAAGGAACTTGAAGGATAATAATGAAAAATCTAAAATTCTTGATAAAGAGATAAGAAGTCAACTAGACCAACAACCAAGGAAATTGAATTTTTAAAAGAAATCATTTTCTCCTAACTATAGAAGTATCAATCAATTCTCTGCTCCAGATAATGATGTTCAATGCTTTATTTGTCCTAAGTTTGGATACTTTGCAATTAGTTGCAAAAGTAGATTCATAGGAAGATCATCTACTCCCAGGTACTCAGGTTTCTTTAAGGGATATTGTTTTCCTTACAACATATTTGGTCTCACCCAAGAAGGGGAAGGAGTCTAACCCGAGGCATGCCACGACCAAATTCAGATGAGGGTTAGAATAAAATATCATGGGAACCATATCAATCTGAAAGAGAAAAAAATAATGTAGCTTAATATGCAAGCAGGGAAAATTTTAAGAACACTCATAATACAACAAAAGACTACCTAAACATATGCATATATAATTTTTTTGAATAGCTAGCGTAATACATAATGAACACAGTATAAATCTAGAACAGTCTTCTTCATTACCATAACATAAACACAATACATAAGGCTCATGGCATGCTTCTCAACATTAGGCCTTACACAACCAGAATAAAAATCATTCAAATATATGAAGGGAGCTTTTCTCATTTCTTTACGATACACAAATAATGGAAACATTACAAGCACTAACCCCTTCTCTACTCTCCCTTCTGCTTCTTATATTATTTCATTAATTCGAACGACCAGTTCCTTTTCCCTTTAATTAGTTGTCTTCATCCTTAGCTTCTTCCTCTCTTTCATTGCTCGATTGTCCCTTCTTCTTCCTGCCACTCCTTCACGACTGCCAGTCTTCATTTAGTCTCTGGTATTCCCTCAGTTGTTAGCTCTGCAACCTTTTAATGGCTACTTTTTCCACTTATTAGCATCCTCTTTCTCTGAAAAATATAAATAAAGGCCCCAACATGCCCCGACCATAGTCCATTGATTCATCCCTGAGTCAATCTTCCCTTGGTGTTTTTGGTGTTGTTGATGCTTTTGCTGGTGGTGGTGCTACTTATTATAGTGCTACTGCTACTTCTTCTAGTGTTGCTTCTCCTTCTTCTAGTGATTCTACTAATACTGTTGTCGGTGCTTCCTTTGGTGTCACTACTGCTTCTTCTTGGCTAACTTCTTGAAATGGAGGCCCCAACTCTGATACAACTATTGTTAGGGTCTAACCCTAACCCCCTTATTTATGTAATAAGGTCATGCCTTATTTTGTAATTGAGCCCAGCTCTATTGGAGGTTTCCCCCTCGATGAGGCAAGTGAACAATGCTTTCCTTTCTGAATAATAAAATACATGATGTTATTTCTTATTGTTCTGTGTTTTGGGTATATTTCTTCGCATATTTGGTATTATGGTATCTTCTCACAAGTCAAGAGCATAAAAAATGTTATCAGAGCACTTTCTAGGGCCGGTGGGATCTCCTCTTTTAGCAGAATTGTTTTTGGTTAGAGACATGTTCCAACGTCTTTCAACCACGAGATTTGTCATTGAGCGCATAAACCTATGGATTTAGGGAGGCATACACACAAGAAATGCAAGAGGTGGTCATGCTTGTTGGACTCCCTTATAACCCCTATGGGTGCCCCTTTGAGTAGTAGCGCATTAGACAGAACCTTGAACGGATTGTCTTCCAAGTACCCTTTGGGTATATCCGAAGCCCCCTAGGCTCCCTTGAAACCTCGCCATAGATAAACCGCCGGCCATCTTGCTGCTATAGTACACCAAGAATAGCACTCGGGGAGATTACTCACACGTACGATAGGGTAGTCCGGTTGTACGGCTAAGGGTACAGTTGATCCTCCTTGGTTAGTGCCCTGAAAGATTGGGCTGAGTACTACTGTTGGACCCTTATGTATTACAATATGTAGCACCTAAAACTCCTTGAGACCATAGTTCCCTTGTCTCTCTCTAGATCACACATCATCATTTACAGATCAGATCTAATAGGTTGGGTTTTGTTGCAGCTGCCATAATCAGATCTTCCATTCAAATCTATCAGATCCGTCATTCAAATCTATCAGATATGCCATTCAGATATATCATATCCACCATTCAAATCTAGTAGTTTGGCTTATGTAGCAGTCACAACAATCAGATCTGCCATTCAGATCTAACAGTAGGGGTTCAATCATTGCCACATTCCTACTCATACTTTGCAGTTTAGGGTTTCACTGACAGATTTGGCTCTTTGTGTGGCTCCAATACCTAGGCATGATTCTCATAGGACATTGGGAAGAATTAATTTTTCTGGGAATCGACTGCTGAAGTATTCCTAAGCGAGGAGTAAAAGTCCTTTCGAAGTAAATATAAAAAAAAGAGTCTGACAGGCTCCCGAGACACTTATAGGAGACTTAGTGCATAAGAATTAGGGTGACGGGCTGAGGAAGGTGGTACCATTCACTTGTCAGTGTCAAAATTTCAGGTGGTCCAAATTATTTTTTTCACAGTAACAACAAGTGTACCAGATCTGTGCATGGTACAAACCAGAGTTCAAGCTATGGCCAATGAGATGATAGACACTGTTGAACAAAAGTTGGAGGCATTAACAAAGCAGATCCAGTCCTTATATGACACAATCACCAAGGGCAAGTTAGGGGAACAATTGGAGGCATATGATTTTACTGAAAACCTTGAGGGCAAGTCTGGCCATTCTCTTCACTTCTATTGAAACCACCAACAGTCCCAGCCTCGACCACCCAAGCTGGACATGTATAAATTTGATGGCTCTCATTCAGCCATATGGCTAGCACAAATGGAGCAATATTTCACATTGAATCACATCAAAGATGATGTGACTAAGCTAAGTGTGGGAAGCATGTACTTGGATCAAGAAAGATCACAATGGTGGTAGTGGCATCAACGCTACTATGCAAGGCCAATGAATTCGTAGATATTCTCAAAAGCCCTTTCTAATCGCTTTGACCATGAATCTAACTTTTTGGGTCGTCTTACTAAGCTCTGACAGACAAGCATAG
Organism: Pinus taeda; assembly: GCA_000404065.3. Lineage (NCBI taxonomy): Eukaryota > Viridiplantae > Streptophyta > Pinopsida > Pinales > Pinaceae > Pinus > Pinus taeda. The sequence goes on from APFE031652831.1 coordinate 119,149, forward strand.
TGCAAGAATATATTAAAGCCTTTGAAGCATTAGCCTTCTGCACAGGAGTTCTAGCAGATGAATTCTACTTGGAATGTTTTATTAGTGGTCTCAAAGACACCATATAAGCCCATGTTCAAATGCACCACCCAGTCTCATGGCTGGCAGCTTGCAAGATAGCTTAGGAAGTAGAACGCATGCTAGCAGCCCAGTCGGCTTGTCCAAATTTCATAGCCAAGGGATGCCCCACCCAGGCTCCAAGCATACCCAAACACTTAAAGTTGAAAAGGTGTCATCAGCGGAAATGGCGAAAAGAAGAAAGGAAGGACTGTGTTACTACTGTGATGAGAAATACTCCTTGAGACATAAATGCAAGGAACCCAAATTCTTTCAAATTGATGCTACTGATCACAGTTCTTCTGAGGAAGCCCCACTATTTGAGGGACCAGAGTAGGAAGACGAGGACAACCAGTCGGACAATGATCTCCGAGCTACACCTGAAGAACTAGTTATCTTGCTTCATGCTTTGGCAGGAATTTCTTCTCCCCAAACTCTCAAAATCAGAGGACTTATTAAGCATCACCCTGTAGTAGTCTTGATTCATAGTGGCAGTACACATAACTTTATTTATCAAATAGTCACTGAAACAATGCATAGTTTTGTCAGAGTAGTCTCTAATTTCCAAGTCCAGATTGTTGATGGGGGGAAAATAAAATGTGAAGATCACTGTGAAAATGTCAAACTTCAAATGGGGGCTTATGACCTAAAGACCCACATATTTGCCATCAACATGGGTTGGTGTGACATTGTCTTGGGTGCGGAATGGCTCTACACACTTGGCCCAATCACAATGGATTTCCAGGAGTTATATATGAGCTTTAAGCAGAATGACCACATGCATACCCTCTGTGGACTCCAGGCAGGTGCTCCTTTTATCATCAACTTGCATAGGATGGAAAAATTGTTAAAAATGGGCCACCATGGAGTTATAGCCCAATTTAATGCCATCCAAACCTTTGAACCCACTTCTCTTCATATTCATCCTGAGTTGCAACAAATCTTAAACAACCATCTTAGGTCTTTAACAAGCCTCATGAGCTTCCACCCTCGAGAGGGGAACATGATCATAGCATTACTTTTGTCCCAGGGGCACAACCACCAAATGTGTGCCCATATAGATATCCTTTTTCCCAAAGGAATGAAATTGAAAAAATCATCTAGGAACTCCTGGAAACCGGTGTCATTCATCCTAGCATTAGTTCTTATTCATCATTGGTGGTCATGGTGCTCAAGAAAGATGGGGAATGGCATATGTGTCCAGACTTCAGGGCCCTCAACAAGCTAATAGTCAAAGATAAATTTCCCATTCTAGTTGTTGATGATTTTCTAGATGAACTAAATGGGGCTCAATTCTTTACTAAGCTCGACCTTCGCTCGGGCTATCACCAAATTCGCATGAAAGAAGTAGACATTCCAAAGACTACTTTCTGAACTCATGAAGGCCATTATGAATTCCTGGTCATGCCATTTGGTCTCT
>APFE031652834.1:0-24015 GCA_000404065.3 Pinus taeda
ACTCTAGCCCAGTGAGTTCATGGTGTCTGTACTTCATTCTATTTGTATTTTAATGGCTAAAACATCTTCATATACATGATATCTCTTCTTTCTATGGATTCATTTTAGTGAAATATGCAAAATCCTTGTTTCTAAAGCTTTGTTATCCGGTTTTCGTAGTTATGTTTATGTCTTCCTAAGCTAATGAAATCATGTATACTTATGCTCATTAGTTTCTTCTACATTTTCTCTTCTATACTACATTGACAATATTCCTAATACACCATGGATTTTGATATCTAGCTCCTTCTCATATTTTCTCCTACACTGCCACATCCTAGACCTATTTGTGGCTCCAAACCCTAAGTTCGGCGAACCCTAAAACCCAAATTTTCACAAACAAACAAAAAAATACATATATCTAGCCTAAAACTCATTTGTTGTAAGGTCATATCGCTGATAAGAGACTTAGAGAGATCCCCCTCATGCTCAGTAGGGCTAGCTACTGAGCTGAAGTGGTTTGAGGTTAGCCTTCTCGATTTCCTTTTCAACCGAGGAGATTGTAAGGACTAACAAATGTGTGGTCCTTACTGCAGTGATCCTTGAATGCATTCTTTCTCTTGTCTTCTAGGAGCTCGATATTGTATCTATTGTATCTATGTAATTTCAGATCTCGAGGGTCTCAAATTTCATCCTATCGTAGCCCTCTCAGTCCTCTTTCCAACCTCATAGTTATGATATATATTGGATTCTTCAAGAAATATTTATTCCCAATCTCCCATGATGACCTGATTATAGATGGGTTCAGTAGAGAAAATGTTTACGAAGTGCTACGTGTCACTGTTGGAACCTTCAGCCCTGAAAACAATACCAAACAAACTTATGTCCATCCTAATTCAGTAACTATTTACGAAATTTGAATTCAATTCTCAGAGAGAAAGTTGTGATGATTTTTCCAAAGTCACCTGTTTGGCATGGAATTCAAGAGCCTAAAAAATCCCTAACTTCCTCAGATCATATATCTGAAAATGTAGCGAACCAAGATCTAAAATTTAGTCACAAGGTTCATCAAGATTTTGTCTCAATTTCTTTTTAATTTCAACTTCTGAAGCTTCTCAGAAAACAATCTATAGCGAAAATTCCACGATGACCTGTTTGAAAACACAAATTCCCTACTAGAGGAGGATATGAGGGTCACTATTTATATGAATGTCTTGAGTTGAGAGGGTCCTCAACAAGTGAAAGTTGGAGGGATTTTAGGAGCAATTTTTTATTATTAATTATTGATTATTCAATTTCCACAACCAATTATGTGTGCCATGCCACAACCCCATAGGGTTTTAGCCCACCAACTAGGGTTACTAACTTCAAACACGAATATATCTTAAACCGTGAAGAATTATGTGGCATGTCATATATCAACAGAAACATCTCGACAAGTATAATCCATCTAGAAGATACTTGACTTGGAATAGAGTAATTTGTCAAGTCAAAATTCCCATGCAAGATCAGGGTAGCCCCTAGTGCTGCTTGGATTGACATCAATGACAATAACTGATCAACAATCCACCCCTTTGGCATTGTTGGAAACACAAGTACTCACCCGGTGATCATGACACCTCTTCCTACTACCTTATTTCCCCCTTTGTCATCAAAGGAAAATGGTAACTCCCCCTAAAAAATTGTCATCAAATGGACCTCTACACACCTCCCCTCCCCCTTTCTACTTAGTTAGATAAGAGAAATATTCTAATAAGAACTTGGGAGAATCACAAGCTTTTGGTAAAGATACTCAAATGCTTCACGTGGTAATGGTTTGGTAAAGATGTCAGCAATTTGTTCCTTTGTGCTAACATATTCAAGCTTGATATTCTTTTCGATGACCTGTTCTCTACCGAAATTATAGTTGATTAGAATGTGCTTTGTTTTGGAATGCATCACAAGATTTTTCAAGATATTGATGGCACTAGTATTATTGAAAAAGATGGGAATAGGCTCATCAAACTTAACTTGAAGATCTTGCAAGGTTTTATTCATCTAGAGAACTTGATTACAACAATATGTTGTTGCAATGTATTCTCCTTCCGTTGTGGATAACGAGATTGAAGAATGTTTTTTACTTAACCATGAGACAAGGCAACGACCTAGGTAGAACGCTACTCCACTAGTACTCTTACGATCATCAACACTTCCTGCCCAATCTGCATCTGTATAAGCTTGGATGACTAGATCATTTCCTTTGGGATACTAGAGACCATATTTTGTTGTGCCCTTAAGATATCGAAGAATTATTTTAACGGAAATGATATGAGATTCTTTTGGTGCTGCTTGTAATTGTGTTACTTGTCCAACTTCCTGCATCACATCTGGCTGGGAGGTTGTCACATATAAGAGACTACCAATAATGGATCTATACAACCTTTGGTCCACATCCTTTAATGAGTCTCCTGATCTTAACTTGCAACCTGTTACCATGGGGGTAAGGACTGGCTTACAATATTCCATCTAGAATTTCTTAAGTATTTCTTTGATGTACTTGGTTTGATATATGAATATTCCTTTATCCTTCTTAGAAATTTGAGACCCTACAAATTATGTCAGTTCACTAAGCATAGACATTTCAAACTCACTTTTCATTTTTCTGGCAAAGTCTTTACTTAATTTGTCATCACTGCTTCTAAACATTATATCATCCACATATGCTTCGATAATTGTTAGGTTATCTCGATCCACTTTCACATAAAAATTGTTGTCAACACTTCCTTTCTTGAATCTTGCTTGATGTAGATATCCGTTAAGACAAGCATACCAAGCCCTAGGAGCCTGCTTGAGACCATATAGAACCTTCTTTAATCTGCAGACTTAGTCTTCTTTCTCTGAGAGCAGAAAACCTTCGAGTTCTTCAATGTAAACTTCTTTCTCGAATTCACCATTTAGAAAAGATGACTTAACATCCATTTGGTAGACCTTGATTTTTCTTGAGCAAGCATAAGCAAGAAACATCTTGATAGCTTCCATTCTAGAAACAAGAGCAAATGTTTCTTCAAGATCGATTCCTTAAGCCTATGGATATCCTTTGCAGACTATTCTTGCCTTGTTCCTATTAACCTGTAACCTTTACATTGTTTTTCTCCCCCTAAACCTGTAATGAAACTACCATCTTGCTCAAACTACCTTCTTGTCAATCGTAGACTTGTGTCGTATACTGCTGCATAGATTCCTCCTCTACAAAAATCAAGGATTCAATAAGCTAGATTATTCAAACTAGTGAGTCACCTAATGGGCCATCTTGACTTGAGTCATTATCTGAAGCAACTATTAATTACTCATGACCTTTTGCTTTTACAAATCCTGAAAGCATAATTGTTGAAACCTTGCTATCTACTTGGTCTCCCTGTACCTGTTTCCTTTTACAGACCTTCTTATTCCTACAATCTCAAGCCATGTGCCCATTGTTATGACACTTGAAGCATTCAACGTTGTGGATAGGTGATTCCATCTTATATATGCAATCATGAGTGCTATGGCCATAGTTATGGCATTTGAAACATTCAATCTTTAGCCTATCTAACATGTATTCTGTTCTGACAAAATTATCGTGGAACCTGTCTCGTGATCCTGCAAACTTGCTTCTAGGGTTTTGTAGATAATTATTGTACTTGTCAAAAACTTCAATCCCTATCCATATGTCCATAGTTAGCACATAAAAAGAAATAACCATTAAATAAACGAACATACTTGGAAGATTTGTCATTCTTATTTGGAGGCGATGTTGTAGGTTGTTGTGCTCCTTTGTTCTTGATTGTTTTTGTCTTGTTCTTTAGAGTTACAACATTCTTCTTTGTATTTTCACTTTGATCAACATCATTCTTAGAATCATCCTACGAAGATGTGGAGCTTGTACCTTCATCAATTGGAGATTTACCATCTTTAATTGCCTTCTTTTTTCTTCTTCATTTTTCTTATCTTGTAAGTGTTATTTTTTTTATCCCTTGAGTTTGTTGATCTCATCATGGGTTGCATCAAGTTCTTCTTTCTTTTACGTAAGATATTCTTGAAACCATCTTTTCAATATCTTCCTTCTTTTTTCTGCCTCCTCAACCTATAGCTTGAGAAGAGTGATCTTCTCTACTTCTCTATTGAGAACCTGTATCTGTTCCTTCTACTTCTCATTTTCAATCATAAGCTTGCTTATTTCTAGAGAAGATGTTTCTAATTCCTTTTTCTTTTGGTCAACTGCGGATATATATCTTTGATTAGATTCCTTCCTTTCAATTTATGCTTCCTGCATCTGTTGTGTGATCCAATTAATCTCTGCAAATGTTGGGTCAAGTTCTTGTTGCTTCTGTTGGACTTCTCTCTTGAGGTCTCGTGTCTCTATATTCTTGATTTCTTCCAATTGAGTTCTAAGACTACTAATCGTCTTCTTAGACTCTTCAATTTCATTGATGAACTCTTTTGTTGTTTTCAATTCTACTTCCAAAAGCCTTGTCTTTTCCTTTTGACTTTTGAGTTCCTTTATCACCTTGACCACTTGATTTTGAAATTTTGTTTTACTCATTTCTCCCATTTCTTAATCATAACCAAAAGGATCTCAATTTTCAATAACATCTTGACCTGACTGCTTTGTTAAATAGAGATTATGAAGCTTTTCCCAAAGAGATTTAGTTGTTGAATATTAACCAACTTTTGTTTTCATAGAATTTGGAAAAACATTCAAAATTACGTTCATGGCCTTTGAATTCTACCTTTTAGCTTCATCAGTAGATGTGTCTCCAGAAACAATTGATTCCCATACTCCATGTTCTTGCAAGTGTACTTACATCCTAGATTCCATATCCAGTAATTATCTGCATCAAAATCAGGGTTCACTCACATTCTTCATATTTTGTTGTACTTGTACCTTCCTTTGAAATCCTTGCAACATGCTTCTTTGAATTTCCCATCTCTATGCTCTGAAAACTTCCTTTCAACAGTTAAGTTGTTACTGAAGGAACCAAGATATGATCCCAATTGTTGGAAATACTGGTGGGGGTTGGTGGAGAGGGGGGGTGCATCCGTATTTCTTATCAATTATCACTTTTAAATGTTTTTGAAGCATTAGTTAATATTAAATTATTATTAATGTTTATGCAGTAATAACAGTAAATAGAAGAACACAGTAGGCACAAGAATGTTAGGTGGAAAACCCCCTCCGATTCAAAAACCACCCAATGCTTTTCTAATAAATTATTTAGTCTTCCACCCCAATTGAAATAAAAGAAACTACTTCTTAGAATTTTGGAAAATCATTCTTCTCTAGCTCCCACTCGAAGGATGCCCAACACCTTGGTTTCTTCAGTAATCAATTGAATGGATGCACCAACACCCTAGCGAGCCACAACTCACCCTAGCATCACCCTACCACGCCGAAGTGTTCATAGGCCCCAACCTGTAGGCGACTTCATACACCTGCCTAGCATCTCCCTGACACCTATAATGAATGAAATAAAACAAGACTGTGGATTCCCAAACAAGGGACAGCAACCCACGATACAATAATATTTACAATGATTTCGTGTACTTGATCAAATATCCAATCACTCTATGACCTGCAACCCAACCATGACATCATCCCAAAAGTCACTCCTATAACTCCCAACGCTACCTCTTTGAATCTAGGCAGAATGATTCTTTCACAAATAACTCTTTTACAATCTTTACAATGATGACTCTTTTACAACTTTACAATGATAACTCTTTGCCTTAACAATACTTCACGATATTTGGATGCTATCATGTCTTCAAGGATGTCTCGCTACAATGCTTCCTTTGATTTGATACTTCTTCTCTTGAATTCTTGCTTGATGTTGTACTTGAATATTCTTATACCTGCATGCAAAATTTTTCTAGCAAAATCAATCCCAAAACAAAACAAAGTACCCTTCAACTCTCAGTACAACTTTACAATGATGACTCTTTGCCTTAACAATACTTCACGATATTTGGATGCTATCATGTCTTCAAGGATGTCTCGCTGCAATGCTTCCTTTGATTTGATACTTCTTCTCTTGAATTCTTGCTTGATGTTGTACTTGAATCTTCTTATACCTTTTCCTACAAAACACATGTATGTGCATAATAATGAATAAATACAAATTAAAATTACAATGCATACCTGGTGTGTTCTTTTCACTTTTCTTGTTGACTTGTTGCAACAATAGACAAATACTTCCACTCTTGATATAGGCCTGGACTCTATGCGAGACTATATCCAAAATTGACCTAAAGATATATACAATAAAAATTGATGACAGACCCTAGACTTGTGATGGACCAAGTTCTAAGTACAACAACTGAGACCATTCTATCAACTATGACAAGATAAGTAACATGAACTTAAAACATCATACAGATTTAGCAAAATTTGTGTATCATCAAGAATATGTATCATCAAATGTGTAGTATCAAGAATAGTACATCCGAAATGTGGTATCAAAACTAATTGTGACATATAGAGACATAGAGATATAACCGAGACCCTGTATATACTTACGTTGTCCTGTAAACACATATGTTAGATATGATACTCAAAATTCAAATGTAAACACTAATTATACATACCTTTCTGTAGGAGACTTACCCTTGACTGTTGATGTGTGGTCCTTACTGCAGTGATCCTTGAATGCATATTTTTTCTTTCCTTTTAGGAGCTCAATATTGAATCTCTTGTATCTGTGTAATTTCAAATCTCCAGGGTCTGAAATTTCGTCCTATGGTAGCCCTTTGAGTCCTCTTTCCAACCCCATAGGTCTCATCAATATTGGATTCTTCAATAAATAGTTATTACCAATCTCCCATGATGACTTGATTATATATGGGTTCAGTAGAGCAAACTTTTATGAAGTTACATGTGTCACTTTTGCAACCTTCGGCGTTGAAAACGATACCCAATAAACTAAATTCCATCATATTTTTGTCACTATTTACGAAATTTTAATCCAATTCTCAAATAGAAAGTTATGACGATTTTCCCAACGTCACCTATTTGGCATGGAATTCGGGAGCCTACAAAAACCCTAACTTCCTCAGATCATATCTCTGAAATGTAGCGAACCAAGATATAAAATTTATTCACGAGGTGCATCAAGATTTTGGCTCAAATGGGTTTTAATTTCAGCTTCTAAATCTTCTCAGAAAACAATCTATAGTGAAAATTCCACGATGACTTGTTTGAAACCACAAATTACCTACTAAAGGAGGATATGAGGGTCACTATTTATATGAATTTCTTGAGTTGAGAGGGTCCTCAACAAGTGAAATTTGGAGGGATTTTAGGAGCAATTTTTTTATTATTATTAATTGATTATTCAATATCCTCAACCAATTATGAGTTCCATGCCACAACCCCATAGGGTTTTAGCTCGCTAACTAGGGTTACTAACTTCAAACACGAATATATCACAAACCGTGAAGAATTATGTGGCATGCCATATATCAACATAAACATAGCGACAAGTAGAATCCATCTAGAAGATACTTGACTCAGAATAGAGTAATTTGTCAATTCAAAATTCCCATGCAAGATTGTGGTAGCCCCTGGTGCTACTTGGGTTGACATCAATGACAATCACTAATCAATAATCTCCCCCTTTGGCATTGATGGCAACACAAGTAGTCCCCCTGCGATCATGACACCTCTTCCTACTGCCTTCTCTCACCCTTTGGCATCAATGGCAAAGGGTAACTCCCCCTGACAAACTATCATCTTGTGGACCTATACACACCTCCACTCCCCCTTTCTACTTAGTTAGATAAGAGAAAGATTCTAATGAGAACTTGGGGGAATCCCAAGATTTTAGCGAAGATACTAAAATCCTTCACGAGGTAATGGTTTGGTAAATATGTCAGTAATTTGTTCCTTTGTTCCAACATATTCAAGCTTGATATTCTTTTCGGCAACCTGCTCTCTAACAAAATTATATTTGATCGGAATGTGCTTTGTTTTGGAATGTATCATAGGAATTTTCAAGATACTGATGGAACTGGTGTTATCGCAGAAGATGGAAATAATCTCACCAAGCTAAACTTGAAGATCTTGCAAGGTTTTATTCATCTAGATAACATGAGTACAACAATTTGTTGTCGCGATGTATTCTGCTTCCATTGTGGATAATGAGATTGAATACTATTTTTTACTTAACCATGATACAAGGAAACCACCTAGGTAGAACGTTGCTCCAATGGTACTCTTACGATCATCAACACTTCCTGCCCAATCTGCATCTATATAAGCTTGTATGACCAGATCATTTGCTTTGGGATACTAGAGACCATATTCCGTTGTGCCCTTAATATATCAAAGAATTATTTTGATAGCAATGATATGAGATTCTTTTGGTGCTGCTTGGAATCCTGCTACTTGTCCAACTGCCTACATCACATCTGGCTGGGAGGCTTTCACATATAGGAGACTACCAATCATGGATCTACACAACCTTTGGTCCACATCCTATGATAAGTCTTCTAATCTTAACTTGCAACCTGTTACCATGGGGGTAAGGACTGTCTTGAAATATTCCACCCGGAATTTCTTAAGCATTTCTTTGATGTACTTGGTTTGATATATGAATATTCCTTTATCCTACTGAGAAATTTGAGGCCCTAAAAAGTATGTTAGTTCTCCAAGCATAGACATTTCAAACTCACTTTGCATTTTTGTGGAAAATTATTTACTTAATCTGTCATCACTACTTCCAAAGATTATATCTTCCACATATACTTCGATAATTGTTAGGTTATCTCGATCCACTTTCACATAAATATTGTTGTCAACACTTCCTTTCTTGAATCCTGCTTGATGTAGATATTCGTCAAGACAAGCATACCAAGCCCTAGGAGCTTGCTTGAGACCATATAGAGCCTTCTTTAATCTGCAGACTTAGTTTTCTTTCTCTGAGAGCAGAAAACCTTTGAGTTGTTCAATGTAAACTTCTTTCTCCAATTCACCATTTAGAAAATTTGACTTAACATCCATTTGGTAGACCTTGATTTTTCTTGAGAAAGCATGAGCGAGAAACATCTTGATAGCTTCCATTCTGGAAACAAGAGAACATGTTTCTTCAAAATCAATTCCTTCAACCTGTGGATATCCTTTGCAAACTATTCTTGCCTTGTTCCTGTTAACCTATAACCTTTACATTGTTTTTCTCCCCCTAAACCTGTAATGAAACTACCATCTTTTTCAAACTACCTTCCTGTCAATCGTAGACTTGTGTCATATACTACTGCATAGATTCTTCCTATACAAACATCAAGGAGTCAACAAGCCATATTGTTCAAAATAGTGAGTCACCTAACGAGCCATCTTGACTTGAGTCATTATCTGAAGCAACTATTAATTTCTCATGACCTTTTTCCTTTTCAAATCCTGAAAACATAACTGCTGAAACCTTGTTATCTACTTAGTCTTCATGTACTTGTTTCCTTTTCTAGACCTTCTTGTTCTTGCAATCTCAAGCCATGTGCCCATATTTATGACACTTGAAACATTCAATGATGTCCATAGGTGGTTCCATCTAATATCTACAATCGCGAGTTCTATGGCCACAGTTATGGATTTTGAAACATTCAATGTTTGGCCCATCTAGCATGTATTATCTTCTGACAAAATCATTGTGGAACCTGTCTCGTGATCCTGCAAACTTACTTCTAGGGTTTTGTAGATAATGATTGTACCTATCAAAAAATTCAATATCCCTAGCCATATTTCCATAGTTAGCACATAAAAATCAATAACCATTAATAAACGAACATACTTGGAAGATTTTTCATTCTTCTTTGGAGGCGGTGTTGTAGGTTGTTGTGGTCCTTTGTTCTTAATTGCTTTGGTATTGTTCTTTAGAGTTGCAAAATTCTTCTTTGGATTTTCACTTTGATCAACATCCTTCTTAGAATCATCCTGCGAAGATGTGGAGCTTTACCATCTTTAATTGCCTTATTTTTTCTTCTTCATTTGTCTTATCTTGTCAGTGTTCCTTTTGTGATCCCTTGAGTTTGTTGATCTCATCATGGGTGGCATCAAGTTCTTCTTTCTTTTGAGTAAGATCTTCTTGAAAACATCTTTTCAAGATCTTCCTTCTTGTTTCTGCCTCCTCAACCTATAGCTTGAGAAGAGTGGTCTTCTCTACTTCTCTATTGAGAACCTGTATTTGTTCCTTTTGCTTCTCATTTTCAATCCTGAGATTTCTTATTTCTACTGAAGATTTTTCTAATTCCTTTTGCTTTTGGTCAACTATGGATATGTATCTTTGATTAGATTCCTTCCTTTCAATTTCTACTTCCTACATTTGTTGTGTGATCCTACTAATCTCTGCAAACGTTGTGTCGAGTTCTTGTTGCTTCTGTTGGACTTCTCTCTTGAGGTCTCGTGTCTCTATATTCTTCATTTCTTCTAGTTTAGTTCTAAGACTACTAATCATCTTCTCAGACTCTTCATTCTCTTTGATGAGTTCTTTTGTTGTCTTCAATTATGCTTCCAAAAGTCTTGTCTTTTCCTTTTGACTTTTGAGTTCCTTTATCACCTTGATCACTTAATTTTGAAACTATGTTTTACTCATTTCTCCCATTTCTTCATCATAATCAGAAGGATCTAAATTTTCAATAACACCTTAACCTGATTGCTTTGTTGAATAACGATTATGAAGCTTTTCCCAAAGAGCTTTAGTTGTTGAACATTGACCAACTTTCGTTTTCATAGAATTTGGCAAAACATTCAAAATTACATCATGGCCTTTGAATTTTACCTTTTAGCTTCTTCGGTAGATGTGTCTCTAGAAACAATTGATTCCCATACTCCATGTGCTTGCAAATTTACTTGCATCTTGGATTCCCATATCTAGTAATTATCTGCATCAAAATCAGGGGTTGGTACACAATACTCACATTCTTCAAATATTGTTGTACATGTACCTTCCTTTCAAATCCTTGCAACTTGCTTCTTTGGTTTTTCGATCTCTATGCTCTGAAAACTGCCTTCCAGTGGTTAAGTTATTACTAAAGGGACCAAGCTCTGATCCCAGATATTGGAAATACTGAGGGGAGGGGGGTATGAATCAGTATTCCTTAGAAATTAGCACTTTCAAAGCTTTTCAAAGCATTAGTTAATATTCACTTATTATTAATGTTTATGCAGTAATAGTAGTAAATAAAATAACATAGTAGGCACAAGAATTTTAGGATGAAAACCCCCTCTGGGTCAAAAACCGACGAATGCTTTCCTAAGAAATTCTTTAATCTTCAGCCCCAACTGAATTGAAAGCAACAACTTCCTAGAATTCTAGAAAATCATTCTTCTCTAGCTCCCACTAAAAGGGCACCCCGAGGCCTTGGTTTATTCAGTAATCAACTGAATGGATGCCCCAACACCCTAGCCAGCCACAACTCACCCTATAACCACCCTACCACGTTGAAGTGTTCACAGGCCCCAACCTATAGGCGAGTTCATACACCTGCGTAGCACCTCCCTGCCACCCTATAATGATTGAAATAAAACATGACTGTGGATTCCCAAACCAGGGTAAACAATCCACGATACAATAATATGTACAATGATTTTCATGTACTTGATCAAATATCCAGTCACTCTATGACCTGCAACCCAACCATGACATCATCCCAATAGTGCTCTTATACCTCCCAACGCTGCCTCTTCGACTCTATGCAGAATGACTCTTTCACAAATGACTCTTTTACAATATTTACAATGATGACTCTTTTACAAATGACTCTTTTACAACTTTACAATGATGACTCTTTTACAAGTGACTCTTACAACTTTACAATGATGACTCTTGGCCTTAACAATACTTCACGATGTTTGGATGGTTGTCATGTGTTCAAGGATGTCCCGCTGCAATGATTCTTTTGGTTTGATACTTCTGCTCTTGAATTCTTGCTTGATGTTGTACTTGAATCTTCTTCTACTCACATGCAAAATTTTCCCGGTGAAACCAATCCCAAAACAATACAAAATACCCTTCAACTTACCTTTTCCTGCAAAACACATGTAAGTGCATAATAATGAATAAATACAAATTAAAATTACAATAAGTACCTGATGTGTGCTTGTCACTTTTCTTGTTGATGTTGAAACAGAAGACAAATACTTCCACTCTTGATGTAGGTCTGGACTCTATGCAAGACTATATCCAAAACTGACCTAAAGATATATACAATAAAAACTGATGACAAGCCCTAGATTTGTGATGGACCAAGTTCTAAGTACAACAACAGAGACCATTCTATCAACTATGACAAGACAAGTAACATGAACTTACAACATCATATAGATTTAGCAGACTTGGTGTAGCATCAAGAATATGTAGCATCAAATGTGTAGTATCAAGAATAGGACATCCGAAATGTGGTATCAAAACTAACTGTGACATATAGAGACAAAGAGAAATAACCGAGACCCTGTATATACTTACGTTGTCTTGCAAAAACATATGTCAGATATGATACTCAAAATTCAATTGTAAACACTAATTATACATACCTTTTTGTAGGAGACTTACCCTTTACGGTTGACGTGTGGTCCTTACTGCAGTGATCCTTGAATGCATGCTTTTCTTTCCTTCTAGGAGCTCGATATTGAATTTGTTGTATATATGTAATTTCAGATCTCCAGGGTCTGAAATTTCATCTGATGGTAGCCCTCCGGGTCCTCTTTCCAACCCCATAGGTTTGATCAATATTGGATTCTTCAAGAAATAGTTATTCCCAATCTCCCATGATGACGTGATTATAGATGGGTTCAGTAGAGCGAACTTTTATGAAGTTCCATGTGCCACTTTTCTGACCTTAGGCCCTGAAAATGATATCCAACAAACTACAGTCCATCCTATTTCTGTCACTATTTACGAAATTTTAATCCAATGCTCACAAAGAAAGTTATGACGATTTTCCTAATGTCACCTGTTTCGCATTGAATTTGAGACCCTGCAAAAACCCTAACTTCCTCATATGATATATGTGAAAATATAGCAAACCAAGATCTGAAATTCAATCACGAGAATTATCAAGATTTCACGCTTAAATTGGTTTTAATTCAGATTCTGAATCTTCGTAGAAAACAAGTTATAATGAAAATGCCACGATGGCCTATTTGAAACCACAAATTCCCTACTAGAGGAAATGAGGGTCACTATTTATATGAATGTCTTGAGCTGAGAGGGTACTCAACAAGTGAATGTTGGAGGGATTTTAGGAGCAAAAAAACATTATTAATTATTGACTATTCAATTTCCATAACCAATATGAGTGTCATGCCACAACCCCATAGGGTTTTAGCCCATTAACTGGGTTTACTAACTTCAAACACAAATATCTCTCAAACCGTGAAGAATTACATGGCGTGTCATATATCAACTGAAAAATATCGACGAGTAGAATCCATCTAGAAGATACTTGACTCAGGATAGAGTAAGTTGTCAGGTCAAAATGTTCATGCAATATCGGGGTAGCCCCTAGTGTTGCTTGGGTTGACATTAATGAAAATCACTGAGAAACATCTATTTGGTTTTGCTATCTTGTTGCCATCACTTGGTTGGGGCTAATTATTGCTTTGGAGGATGGGTTGCATACAGGAGGAGCAGGTTCTTGTTATTTCTTGGGAGTCAATAGAAAGGGGCATTGTGATAGGTCTATGGAGGAATGGTCAGTCCTTTGGTGCGTCAGGATTTGAAGACTCCCCAAGACTGCAAATATTGTAATACAGGTTTAGGACTTGTATCCTCTGAGAACAATATGTTGGGTATGCTTATTAAGGTCTTGTTTCAGCCCCCTTTCCTTATGATTTTTTTATAAGGTATTTTTGTCCAATGGGCGGTGGAGTCGATGGCAGCTCAATATTCGGTGCCCAAAAGGATGTATTACATTAAGAGTTCTCTAATTAGCTCTGCAGGGTATGTGTTGCTTGTGCCACTAGAAGCGATGGAGTAGAAGAAATATCAATTTTTTATAAAGAATATGAGTGGGAAATCCATTTCTCTCTGGACTAGAAGCTTTGATTCTACCTTTTTTTTTAAAGTATACCATTGAGAATAAATGGGGTTTCCTATAATTTCTCAAAGTCTGCAATATGAAGGGAAGGTGCTCAAAGTTTCTTCACAGATCTAAGATTATAATATCAGAAGGAACTCAACCTTAATCCTGAACTCAAGGCTGAGAGGAGGAGCTCTAGGAACTAGTGCTTAAGGACCTAGGAATCCAAATCGAACATCAACCTCTTTCGAAAATATTGTGAAGGGGAAGTCTCCTACTCTAGCAGAGAAAATACAAAGTAATCCAAGACCTTGCATTGTAGATCAAATGAAGCATCCACCCGCCATGGAAGTTAATCTTCCAAAGGTAAATTTCATTTTTACAACTCTTCAATCCAAGGCAGTTATCTATAGATTTAATAGATTCTGGTCCAAAGAAGAAGCTTTACATCAATGGGTTCTTTCCTCTTGGAAACCCAACTGCGACATTTACTTATGTTCCAAAGGTTTTTTCATTGTACAATTTGAAACACGGAAAGATTTGGATTTTGTTATAAATGAAGGGCCATGGTTTTCAGGTATAGATAGGCTCTTTATTACTCCATGGTTTCCATATTTTTATGCAACAAATATGGATGTATCAACATTGTTGGAATGGGTGAGACTCTCAAACCTCCCTCTTCCTTTTTGGCACCATCGAGTACTAGAGGGTAATGGATATATGTTGGGCAAGTTCAAAAAGAGTGACTTGAAAAAAAGAAGAAGGTATTTTTACCTTTTTTAGAATATGCGTGGAGATAGACATTAGCAAATGTTCTCCAAATCACTATCTATTCAAACATATAAAAAAAAATGCAGTGGACACAAGTTTTATACTACGACAATATGACATTTAGATGTTGTTCCTATTTTCAAAGAGGACACTTGAAGAATACATTCCCACAAGCTAAAAAGAACCCAAAAATGAAAAAGGCACATAAGCCAAAGGGCTAACAGTTTATAGATCCTCTCTCTCTAAATAAGAAGAGGAAGAAGAAACAATGGAGAATCCAACAAAAGAAGATGGGGACACCCAAGATAAGAATTTTAATGATACTCTCTATCAAAGCAAGACATATTCAACAACAATACAAGAGTCAGATCATCAGTTGAATATGGTACACAAAGAGGATGACACAGTGGGCACAAAGCGTGTCCATGTATCATAAAACTATGATTCAGAAAAAGAGCATCCTCTAGAGACATCTATACATGATATGGCTCTGGTTCTAGTTCACACCAATGTTGAGGAATGGCAACAGGTCCATAAGAATAAATGAAAGAAGGGGAAGATAAGTGATTTCTATATTACTTGATCTTCCCCTTTGAATTGTATTACTATTTTCTCATTTTTAGTTTTTGCTCCTCTTTCAAGGGCATTTTGGTTGATCTCTTTCTAAATTCTTATAAGAATATGTAAATATAATTTTGTTTTCCTTTATCTTTTTTCTTTTTCTATTTGCCACTCATGGATATGAGAAAATCTTGGTGAATCCACACTTATAATATATATATGCAAAATGTATTTTCTTTCCAATATGAATTGAAGTACAACTTTTTCATTTAAAAAAAATAATAACATAGCTACTTTCCAATATAACTCAGTGTATATATAAATTATTTTTAAAAATATTAAAAAAAAGTCATGTTTAAAGTGACAAATAAATAGTGACGGAATATATATAATTTTTCACCAATTTAATATAAATATAATCTATGCTACCCATATTATAAAAGTCAAATAAGTTAGGATAAATAACATAAAATTATCACTAAACCACAACACAATCAACATTATTAATACTATTGCCATATATTATTCTTTCTACTTCTGGAAAGAGGATAAAGAGTTTTTATAAATATCTATTTTTTAAATTCACATAAAGAAGGTGGTTTTCTATGAAAATATGTGGGGATGGTTGTGACTTTTAAATCAAAGTATGCACGTTTTAAATGGACATATGCTTATACAAAATCATAATTTTAGAAGTTAAGGTGGCTTTCTATGAAAATATGTAGGGATGGTTGTGACATTTAAATAAAAAATGCATGTTTTAAATGGACCTTTATGCTTATACAAAAGATGCATGTTTTAAATGGACATATGCCTATACAAAATAATATTTTTATAAGTTTAATGACAGTCTATTTCCTGCCCCAAACCATGAATGGCTTTGTTAAAACAATTATGTTTTGCCTATCCTAGGCCATGAATGGCCTAATAAAAGTTTATTTATTGTACTTTATGTTCTCCAAACTAATATATTGATTTCCTTCATATGTAAATGAGGTCCATGCTCTTGACTTTGTGCTCTTTATGTGGTTGGGGCATATACTGTCCAAGACCAATAATTAATACCTACCTAGGGTATAGACGTACATAAAACATTTAAAATACTCTAATGAATATGATAACATTAAAAAATTGAAGTACCATAGTGTTTAAGAAAGTCAGCTATGGGAAAAGGGAGAAGGTAAAATGGAAAACATTAACCCGCCGCGTGTTAAAAACTTTAAAAAATGAAATATTTACCTAATTGAAAAGTTGGGTATCTTTAATACATAATCTCTTATGTGAATAAATTGTTTTGTTTTGTTTATTTGGATAGTTAGGTAATAATAAATTGTTTTGTTTATTTGGATAGTTAGGTAATAATAGATTTATTTATTTTTTTGGTAATAAATTGTTTGGTTGATTTGGATGGTTGGGTATAAAAAATAAATGTTTTTGGTTATTTGGATTGATTTTTTGAGTGAGAATAATTATTGTTAATAGTTTAGTTAAAATTTTGTTAAATTAGATGTTTAGTATTTTTTTATTATATAATAGTTTTAAAAAAATAAAGATATTCAAAGTTTATAAGTTGATTAATTTTAGTTATATTAATTAATTTATTCTTTTAATAATAATTTTTTTATATAGCAATTTGATTATTTAATTTATATAAATGTTATATATTTGATTTTATTTTTAATTGTTTAGTTATAATTCTTGTAGTATCAATAATATTTATCTTTTTATTATACTTATATTTTTATACTTTTATTTATTTTTAATTTATTATCATCATAAATACATTAGATCGAATATTTACTAAGGGTATGAGATTTTAGGAGAACATTATTATGCGCATTGCAGGATCTAATTGTTTGTTCAAATCAAATTGGAAGGAATTTTGGAGTTCGGCATCTATATTATTAGAGCTTCATCAACATAAGATTTATATTATTGATAGTTCAACTAAGAATTTTATGGGAAAAGTCTAGTACGGCTTTTAAGAACTTATTTATTTAAAAGAAAAATTTAATGTGATTTAGTTGATCTAGTATGAGGGTTGCAAGTGACAAAATTGTTGCATTGTAGGAATATGTTTCACTTTAGGTCTATTAATTATTTATAATTTGATCATATGACATTGTTTTATAATAATATTATAAGATGTATTTAAAGATAATAATTAGTTAAAAGTTATTTATTTTTAATTTAAAAATATGTTTATCTTTATTTAAAAGAATTAGAGAATGATTTTATTAAGTGGATAACCATTTTACTTTTATTTTGTCAATTTTACTTATTTTATAAAAATTTGAAGTTATATTCTTTTAAACGAGACTTTATTTATTGTAATTAGATTTTAAATTATTTTTTATTTTATATACTAATTATATTGATTAGAAAAATTATATTTAATTTAAAATTATGACTAAATAAAATATTTATATAAATATATGTTTATAAGTAAAAGATAAAAAAATATAATAATAATAATATATGGACACCATAAATTAATATAAAAATCTTGCACAAAAATCAACTTTTAATAATAGTTCTATTATAGCTTGGTTCGAAATGTATCTTACAATGATGTCACCATGTCTTTAAATAGATTACATTATATGAAAATATCACTGGTAAAGCTATAGGCTACTAAAACTTTGAGTTGTTAAACCATTAATAGTAAACTTGTTAATGATCGTATCAAATTGGCTCTAGAGCCAAGTTAAGTTTACTTTGATCACTGTAACATCCCCCCTTTAAACTTGACTTCTGGAGATTGAGTTGGTCTTAATAACTTTGTTGAAGTCCATATAAAAAGGTTACCATCCACAAGAATACATGGGTAACTAAACATTATATTCATTAGTTTTCTAAAACATAATTTCATGTACATGGTTCATCAACCATCTCACTTCCTGAGATCTACCCTCAAGCTAGTATATCTATTCAAGTGCTCCATTCCACAACTTGACCATACATAACTCTATATGCCACTACAACACAACATATATATCTGAATAACAGGTCTTACAACAAACTAGCCTCAAGCTAGTATATGAGTACACCTACCACCCTCATACCTATTCAGGTGTTTCATCCCACAATTTGACCCTCCATCCTCTCTATGCATGAGAGGGATGACAACATCGACTACTGCACTACAACATCTATGCATGAATAACATGTATTACAACAATCATAGAGAATACATCCTTCCTATGGCTACACTTTACAACTTGGACCAAACACTCTAGGGTGTCCATGCACTATTATGGCTTTTCATAGCATGTTGAATCCTTCACCAAACCTCAATGCCATCAAGCCCATCTTCATTCTCTTATCCATGCAAATGTGTGACCTCTCATTCACTACATTTCTAGCCTGTGCCAATCCATAATTTGCATGTATTCCTTAACCACCACTTACTAATCATTTGTTGCACCTATCTCTCTAATGTTGACCGGGGCTCTCATTGTGCCTCACACTTATCCCTAAATTGTCATGGATAATCCATTGGGTCGTTCATCACAATAGATGTGATAAAATTATACTCAAAAATCCAAAATCTACACTACTATAATTTTCTTTCTCTTTAGATTTATAGATCTGTAGATAACATATGCATGCTAATTAAAATTATGTAGAAAATAGAAAACATAGAAATAAAAGCTCACAAACACATTTGACACAAGATATGATCTGGGAAACCCTTTCAAAGAAAAACCCAGCTGGAAGGTGAGGTCACTTTGTTCTCTTTCTCTGAATAGAAAATGTCAATGAGTATAAAGAAGTACAGCTTGTGGCCTGTGGGCTACTACAATGCACAAATCATCATTATGTGCTCTATCTCCTGTCCCTCTAAGTTATTTTTGCTCAACTATGGAACAAATGCACTTGAAATAATCGAACCCTTCTCCTCATAGTTGTCTAGTTATAACACAACTTGATAGCCTACTAGTGGTTAGGTTGAACTACCACAACTTTTAACCAAAGTTACCATATAGACTCTTCTAGAGTCTTCATCATCATAATCACATGGATAGCCCATTTTCCATGAATTATGGTGGCTGACGTGGTATCCTCTCAAATTATGGTGGTGAAAACAGGAAGGTCAACTTCTAAGTGGCGTAACTTTCACATACAGACTTTGACTGACACAATTCTTGCATCATTGGAAAAGTCTCTGTGTCTAGAATGGAAAAAAAAAGGTGTTGCATTAAAGCGACAAAGTTTTACCCCTAAAAAATGTCGTTTGATGCCTCAAAACGCTCTCGGAAGGTTTCAAACCTTAGTTTTCCAAATTGGGTCCCGCTAGTAAAAATGGTCATGTAAGCTTATTCCTCCACCTTTTCCACTCTAAAAGCATCGAGATGGATGAAAAACAATATAATAATTCAATCCATATCACACACTCTATTAGAAACTTCTCATCAACCTTGGTGGCATATTCTATGCTAATGGATGCAAGTTGTTACCACTTTTGATAAAACACCTTACTGCATATTCAATGGCTACCATGGAGATCTATGTCCAGGCAACTATGTAGCCTACTTACCACAACTCGGCCATTCTTAGTGTAGCTTGTATATGTTGCACCCATCTCTCTTCATTCCATGAACAACCACATAGCCTCTACTACATAGAGTGCTCTTACCACAACCTTGATACCATTGTTATAAAAAGAGAGATAAATAAGAACAAAATAGCAATACATGAAGACAACAACACATGGACACCATAAATTATCTTAGAAAACTAACTCCTAATATTAGATTTATTATTCTTTGGCCTGAAAGGCATCTTATGATGGAATCAACAATCCTTTAAATAGGCTACATTACATGAAAATAACATGGGAAAAAACCCATCAGTTGTAGACTAGTTGGCTTACATGGGGTTTAGTCCCCGCTAAATCATCAGTTCAAACCTCATGGGGAGGGGTTGAGGATGGAAGACACTTTGGGGAAGTAAACTTCCCAAAGGGCATCTAGGCTCAATTAAGGCTTGCACAACCTTGGTGATAAGCATCCCACTATGGGTCGTCAAAACTTCTTCCATCGAATATAGGGGTTGACCCTCGTCTAGACTCAACTTAGACACACAAAAAAAACATAAGAAAATTCATAAATTACAAAAACCTTAAACCCCTAAACTACCACTAATAAACTTGTTAATAACCATATCAAATTGATTTTATAATTAAATAAATCTACCCTAATTATCACAACACATATTCAATCAACAAATTTATATATATATTTCAAATTATTTGAATAGCTAATAAGCAAGCCACATTGTATAATGGTATGTTGACTTTGACATTGTGGTGTATATCGTGTATATCAAAGTCAAAATACCATTATACAATGTGGCTTGCTTATTAGCTAAGCAAATCATTTGAAGGCCATACAAGGTTGGTGGATATTTATAAACCTATCTCAAATTAAATATTCATTTAAATATATTATATGGGTATATTATATGTGAAGGAAATTCAACGGAAAATGTCCATATGAGGTATGTTTTGAGGTGTACTTTGTTTGAGTGTAATCATAGAATAGCATGCGGATCTTTAGTATCACACCGGATATAAAGGTGATAGAGACCAATACCAAATTGATGAATAGAGTGCGTAGCTCTGAACTAACAAATGAACACGGATTTGATCAGAGTGGGTAAGAATAGACCAATGCAGCATGCAAGTCAATAACAACCCAATTTCAATGGACACGACTTTCAGTTTCCCGTGGGGTTGGATGACAAAAAGTGATATGCAATCTTTAAACAATAGATAAGGTAAAGTGAAAGTGAAATGTACCTGGTAGGTAGACGTAGTTGTTATAAAAAAATGTCTGGGTTATTCTCTCCTCGTTTTAATATGATAATGATATCATAGTGACGGATTAGTGACTTAAGCTATGGGGAAGTTGAAAATGTATCGATATATATCTATCTATATAGAGAGGTGAATGATTAATTAGGTTAGGAAATTAATAAATTTTATAGTGTAAATTTATTTTCTTATTTTTTTAATGTTAATATTATACTTTTAGAGAAGGTGTCAGTGTTAGCCAAATATTATGATCATGATACGAAGTAATGGTAAGGCAGGTCATTTCGCTGTTAAATGCTTAATCCAATATATAGGCGCATTTTGATAAATTTGCGCATGAAATACATATTAATGAATTTGGTGTGGAGGTACATTCACTCGACTTTAGAGTATCAGAAAATAATGGCAATCAATAGTTATTCAGAAGGGCTCTTTGAGCAGCAAGCAAAGGGCAATGTTAGAGAGTGGCGACTTTCTTATTTAGATATGTTTGGGTTTCGTTTATACAATATTATTTACCTCTCTATGTCACTAGCTATGCCTCCTTTTAGTCACCATGTCAATTATCTTTGTCGCCACCACGCATACATCTGCTAGCCCATCTTTAGGTGTTTTCTAGTTCTCTCAACGATGGTGTATCTGTGTATTATTTCATCTTTTATTTCGTTCTCAACATCCTCCTGCATCTACCTTGGCACTTTGGGGTTCAAGCTAGCTTGCCAACCTTAATTTGATGATTCATTTTTCTCTAAGCATATTCTTCCTTATTTCAATTCTTTGGGCACCATAATCAACATCACTAAATTCACAAATGTATTTTGTCACTACTGGATGGTAGCCTCCAATCAGGAGAAGATGAAAATAGTAATTATCAATCTACTTTGGTTCACCCCCAATTCCTCCTTTAGCCGATGTGCAGTGATGGGAAAGGGAAAGCGTCTCAAAGTTTTTCACCTTAGGCTAAAATTTTGAATCTCAGAAAGCATGGTATCCATTCTTCAAGGCTCCCAAGTTTGCAATTTAATTGTTCACAACTTAAGTGTTCATGGCTTGAGGGCTAGTGGCACCAAAATTTGTGGCTTAAGGATGCATTGCTCCAGAGTTTGGGGCTTGAAGGATCATGGTTTAGGTCATCGACACTACTAAGCTCCCACTAAGGAGATCAAGAATTCAGGCATCTTGGCTCCATAAAACTCATTGTCATACAAAGGTCATGCTCCACTAATATGCCAGTGGGTGACTCTATCAGCTAAATGCAAATTAGTGAAATTATTCTCTCTTTTTGGTCCATGAAGTCTCTATGTAATAGCTTGTTTGGTTTTGTAAATCAGGACATGCATGTTTATCACTTGCCGACATTGTATATGCATTTAGGAAATCTCTTATTTTTGTCTGATAAACTGGTTAAGTGAGGCTTTTGTAACGTCAATATCATATACATGTGCTACTAGTCTGGTTTCCCCTCAAGAGGAATAGAAGTACAAATAATACTCGTTTGTAATGTTTCTTATGATTAATAAAATGTTGAACTTCAAACTAAAAAAAAGTTAATATTACAGTTATGTTAGAGTATTTCTAAAAAATTTAAATGTGTATTTAATAAATATGATGTATGAATGTGATAAAAATTAAAGCATGAGAGGATATGCACTAGTGGATCAAAATGTGATATGGTGCTTGAAACTCTCAACTTCACCATATTATTCACAATGAAAACATACATGCTAAAAAAATTAATATGTTGTTTAAATACAAAACTGAAATATATGCCATAAGAATGATAATGTGTTAAGCAGGATGTTCATATCATTAGAACATAATAAGGACATGTATGATGGGTGCAATGAGAGTATTGATGGAAGACAAAAAGTTATAGAAGAAAATTAAGTCAGCAAGTGCTTATTTAAGCAAGTGCTTATTTAAAGTGTCTCGAAGAAGTTGTTGACGAGCCAAAGGGAAAAGCTATGCAAAGTCCATGCTTAAGTATTTCTTTCAACTTTGTAACTATGTCACTTTGATTTGTGCCTTAGGTACTTAATGAAGAGATATAACATCAAGTCACTTTGGAAAGTTTATAGTTGATTTGATTAGTGTTAACAATAAATGAAGTACCAATCTATCTTTTACTTTGATATAAAAATGATTTAATATTATTTTTGTGTAAATAAAAAATAATAATTTTTATATTTATTTGATTATTAGTATATGATTTAAAAAAAAAAAAATGTTAGATATTGAGTCTTGAGATGGATAACACACCTAACCTGTGGCTTAGTAGCATTCAATCGCCATAAAAATACATGGCGATCGTGCTCCTCTGGCTACATCAACCCTTAACATGACTAAATTTTTGCCCACAAAATTTCAAAACCGTAACCTTTCCACCAAAAAAAATCTTTATCCTATCTATTTCTATATCTCTTAGGCCATAATAATTTTAAATTTATTAATATTATTAATAATTAATTATTTTTTATTTTTTAGTATTTTTATTAAATGTAAAGATAAAGAGTGGAGTTGTTTTATAGGGAATAAATATTTAAAGTTTTATATTATAAATGATTAATAAGTATAAGTTAATTAGACCATATGAATATATGAAAGGTTTGCATTTCATGAAATAATTTGGATGAGAATAAATAATTTATTTTAAATTGGTTATATAGTTCTTCTCATTTATTATTTTAATTTATCAACATTATTTGTTGAATAAGATAGAATTAAATGGTCAAGTTTCTATAGGGTACATCAATTTCATGAATGTAATGGTTGACTTGGTCAATAACCTTATTTACGAGTAGAATGTTTTGTGACTATTACTAACTATTCCTAATGTGGAGCTTTGGAGCTTACGGTCTAAA
>APFE031652835.1:0-77215 GCA_000404065.3 Pinus taeda
TTTCCATGTTCGACTTCAAGACATCCTTTCACATGGATCAACTTGTACATCGGGTGAAGATTGAACGAGTTTGAAGACCCCGGATCTAGTTTCATCCATCCGGGTTGCAATATATTCAGGAATATAAAGACATAAAATGTACATAGAAGCTACATAGATGGTCATCCAAGCTAGGGATGATGACCATTCATATGAAGAATCACCAGTCTGCAACTACAGATGATTATCTATTCTATGTACATGAAAATGAATTTATAAAACTAAGCATGGGAATGCCTGCCTCAGCTAGATCATGAAAATAATATGATGATGATGTATTGTATTGTATCTTATACATGTCACCTTCTAGTTTGAATTCCTCGGATCCTCATGATAAAGCATTTCACCCAACATCAAAAGATTTACGACCTCATGCTTTAGGGGGTAACTTATAGACATATTTGGGCACTTCAACCCCAATCACATATGTCGATAAACCAAGGGCTTTTTAACCCTTAAAAGTGTTGTTTCACAACCTAAAGGATCATGGTCAACTAATTACATCATTTCCCAGAAGTTCCACCTGAAAAACCACTCAGAATTGGCCAAAACTAGACCATACTAACTGCTCCACTGTCAAGGTGCAATGCATACTAGCTCCTACACTAGCCAGGTGCAATGAATACTGAAGAGGTCTTCTGTAGGGTGCGATGAGCGAGAATGAACAAATGGCTGAGACAGTTTGCTAAGTGGATGCTCATGGAATCTTCTAGAAACTTCTCCTATGACACTTGCCTCTCTGAATTCGCCCAGGGATGAGAAGGATATTAATGAAATCTCCAAGTGGAACCAAGAACTATTAGTGGAATGACACTAATCAAAAACCCAAAGCTGACTCACACCCTTGCAAGACATCTATAAATGGATCCCTCATCTAAGAGATCTGGAGGGCTGGAATTTTGTAATTTGTAAGGAAGTGTTGTTGGTTTATCTTTGAGAAGAGACATTGTATTGCTGGGTGATCTTGCTTTTCATGAGGTGAAGAGGGCTTTGATGCTGGGAGGATGATGTTGAATCAGACAGCTGGGTTGTAATCCTCTCTTCATAAAGTTCTTTGAGTTTTCCTCCATTCAATCGTGTATTTGTAAATGCAATTGTATGGTCAATGTATTTCTGATTCTGCATTGTTTATGATATTATAGATCGAGATGCTTTGATGGTGTTTTGTTACTTTGTCTCTACAGGTATTATCTAAAGCATGACAAGTAGGAGAGGAGTTGCAAGCTCTATCAAGGGAGAGAGAAATCAAGCAAGGAATCAAGCAGAGGATCCAGGTTCGTCCTCTTTGCTTCTCTCTTATCTATCATACATAATGGAAATCGCGAGTTGCTTCGATTGTTTGTTTCTAAGATAGCTACCAATCTTAGTGGGACTAGCAGATCGAAAATACACTAGTTTTCCAGGAAACAATAATTGATATATAAAAATGGTTATTATAATATCATGTAGAAAATATCTAATCCATACTCATAACCGATTGCAACTAAGGGGAATTAAGCCATAATTGTTTGCTTCTACACTACAAAGTGTTAATCAAGTTTGCCAAAGAGGGACGAGTAGTGTGCAAAGAGCATGTGTTGTTTGTGATTTATCTTGCAATTATATTAATTAGAGATTCATTCTGATTCAGCAACTCCCCCGCTAAGTCTACATAAAGCACCGGCAACTGCATCATTTCTAGCATCATTAGGCAATGCAGTTGCATAATAGTGTCAGTCTCATTGTTAATGTCAGAGCACTCACCTACACAATGGTCACTCACAAAATTAGTTTATTTTCTTATTTTTAAATTATTTGTCAGGCAATAACAAATAAAAAAAATAAAAATCCCTACACCAGGGGAATTATGTCCCATCAGAGCTCGTTCAGTGAATAAAAAATTAGAAATAATACTACTAGAAAATTAGAAAATTGTTTTTGAATTTATGGGAAAATTGAAAAATTAAGCATTTTCTCCAAACTTTGGTTAAAATTACAATAGAATTGGGAAAATATAGAAAGTCAACGCACTTTGACCTGATGTTAATACTATAGTCCTTGATGAAGCAGAGACTTTAATAAGATTGACAATTTAGATAAACCATGTTATAAGATAAGCAATGCTTATTCCTTGAATCAATGCTTTCTCATTGCCTACATTAATCATGTTATAAGATAAATAATACTTATTCCTTATATAGTTGCTTCCTCAATTGTTTATATTAACTTAAACAACATGGAAGTGTTCATTGTTTAGACATAAAGGGTTAAGTCAGAGTTTAGGTTTCACTATACAAAATATTGTACTAAATTGTTCCTCAAACAAAATTTAGTCAAACATAGCCAACAAAAATAAACCATAGTTAATTGTTAATATGAACATTATGTTTTGGAAATTATAGAACCATAATCAACTATAGTCAATATAGATATATTTTTTGGGAAATTATATGTACATTAGACAACAAAAGACAATCAAATAAATGTCATCCTTTATTATGAATATTTAAAGTGTAATATGGATAGCATTTCTATGTTAGTGAATGGGGTAAAAAATTTAATTAATCTTGAAATAACCGATGTATTAAGATGTAATCAAATATATATAATCTATTTAAAGTTATTATTGAAACTGATTATAATTTTCTTAATTAATTAATTTATAAACCTATAAAAAGTATTACAACTTATTAAAGTATAAAAATTTAATACAACACATATTGAAATCAATAGTATTTATTGTTTTCTAAAATGTACCAATACATTACTAAGAAGAGAATTGACAATAGATAAACATGGTATAGAAACAAAATTCAAATCAAATTAAAATAATAAAATGAATAAAAAAATATATAATTTAAAAGATTCCTTTAATTAAAATGCCAAATCTCTATCATTTTTTTTAAATATCCAATATAATAATGTATTTTAACTTAATAAAATATTTATTAATTTTGTTAAAGTATTTAATATATCTAATACAATTACTATATTGAAAATTAATATAGTATTTGCATTAGTGTTTTTGAAATGTTTCAATATAAAATTAATATAGTATTTGCATTAGTGTTTTTGAAATGTTTCAATATATTACTAGGAGGATTGACAATTTAGGTAAACATGTTATTAGATAACCAATGTTTATGCTTTGGAACCATTGCTTCTACATTGTCTACATTAACTTGTAGGTTGATGAAACATAAATAACATGGAAGTGTTCAATATTTAGTCATAAAGGGGAAGTCACACGGCAAGTTTCGTTATACAAAAATTGTATTAAATTGTTCCTCAAACAAAATTTAGTCAACCGTAGTCAATAATCAACATGGGCATCATGTTTTTGAAATTTAGAACCATAGTCATGTTTTGGATATTATATGTACATTAATAAACCTTAATCAACCATAATCAATAGAATTCAACCATAATTAACAAAAGTCAATTATAATCAACAAAAATCAAGCATAGTAAACAAAAGTCAATCATAGTCACCCATAATCAACAAAAGTAAACCATAGTTAATTATATTAAACATAGGAATCATGTTTTGAATATTATATGTACATCAATTAAACATAGTCAACAGAATTCAATCATGGTCAACAAAAGTCAACAAATGCAAAGAAAAGTCAACTATAGTCAACATGGGCATCATCTTTGTGAAATCAAATATAGATTAGTTAACCATATTCAACAAATATCAACGTGGGACAAATGTCAATGTGGGGTCATGTTTTAGACATTATATTTATACTAATAAAAAAGAGCCAACAAAATATAACCCTTGTCAACAAAAATCAACCATAAGTAACAAAATTCCACCATAATCAACCAATCAATAGAAGTTAACAATAGTCAATAAAAGTTAATTTCATAGTTAACAATAGTCATCTTGGGCATCATGTTTTGGAAATTATATGCTCATTAATCAAGCATAGTTAACAAAAGTCAACCATAGTCAACACAAACATCATGTTTTAGAAATTATACGTAAAATAGTCAATTGTAATCAAACATAGTCAACTATAGTCAACATGGGCATAGACATTAGTATACTCATTAAAGTTAATCATCATTCCATTTGAGAAAATGCCAAATTTTCAATAGGAATAGTTGGTTTTGTGTGCAAAATTGACAACGGTTTAGTGTCTTAATAAAAGTAGTTTCTCATGGTTGGTATCTGGTTTGAAGCTTATGGATATGCATTATGCGATATACCTCTGAACAAGCAAGTAGAGTAATAGATCATTTAGATTTTGAGCTCATTTTCATATTGAAATCCATTACCACTTCCTTTCATGTGAGTGAAGATGAGGGCTAGTCCAACCCTTATTTCACTTGTGGAATTAGGTATGATAGATTTATGTTTCCTCCGCACGCTTTGGATTTTTACTATTAGTTGAAATCAGTTGATACTTTCGTTCCTACCGGGTAAATGCCTGTAATTTCAAACCCATGTTATCCTTGATTTTAAGGCTAAAAACCAACGAGTTTTTGACAATTGGGTGTTTGGAGTCAAACCCCAAACTTTGTTTGTTAGTATCATCTTATGCAATCATTGTTATTTTTTAGCTGAAAACTATTTTTTTTCCCTCTCTTTCTATAAATCCCAATCTGAGAAATTAGATCCTATAGGTTGGAGCTCTCTATTCATATGCTAAGTAACTAGTTTTCTCTATGAGGAGGCAGTTGTACAGTGGAAATTTGTAGAAACATATAGGTATAACAGATGGGAATTGTATTCTCATCGAACATTTTTCTAAAAAGAATGGAGACTGTTATGAAGCAATCTATAGCTTTTACTTCAGAGATTATGGCCACATTACTATGCAAGTAGATCATTATTTTTTCTAAATCCATTCAAAGCTTATATTTTTATAAAGTGAAATGAATAATAACTTTTATTTGGATTTGTCGCAGATTTTTTCATAGAAAAAATTCATTGTTGAACAAGACATGTTTAACATTACATTTAATGGCATTTCAATTTATGTGGGTGCTTCAAAATTTCAGTTTATATCAAGCATGGTTTTCAAATTTGACATTGGATTTAATTTTATGTTTACAAGATTTCAAATTTTGTTAAATTATAGCAAGAAAAGGCTTCATTTGACTTATGCCATAGTCAAATGGAGAAATTCAAATTTCCATATTAGCAAGATGACTTGAGTTGTAGTTACCAGAAGTGACATGGCCAAGTCTCTTAGTTAAGTCAATCAATTCGAGTTTATGGGCAAGAACTAGATTTTTGCATGAGTTGATTGCTAAGATCTAGCAATATAGCGGAGTTATAGTTAGTGAAACTTAGTTATATAAGCTCTAGTCATGAATAGAGTCAATATGATTTCAATTGAGTAGTTGTAACTATTGTTAACTCACTAATCTCTCAATTAAGAAGTCAATTTACTAAAAATATCCCTAGGCATGCATGCAATTCGAATTGCCTAGTTGAGTGGAGGAAAAAGGCATCAATGTAATTATTATTTTATATTAGTGAGTGTACAGAGTTTGCATTGAGAAGGTGAGCTAATTCTCTTGGGATTTGCGCAACCAAAACAAGAGATTCCCTATTTTTTAGGAGTAGGAATTGTTCAAGGAAATAGGAGGAAGTAGGAGGCCTATTTTGTCTAAGTATTAGGTAGAGAAGACTCAAGAGGAGGAGATCAATATTGCAGTGCAGGTCGAGCTTCAAGAATTGAAGTTGTGATTTTAATTTATCATTGTCTCATCTGAGATAATACAAACAAAGGAGGCATTTTTTTCTAGTTGGGTTCCCCTGTAAAATTGTGTTCATTGTGATTGAATGATTGCATGTGTTTCTATTGTCAGTTTTCCTTCCACAGAATTTAGTAGAAGAAATTTATGTCTATTTATCTCAGTCTGATTTCATTATAAGCTACAAATTTTGAGTTATTTCTACATGGTATCAGAGTTATTGAAAACTACATATAAACCAGTTTCTTGATCAATCTCTCAAGAAATTTTGAATAGCATATTTTGGTGGTGTAGTTTTATTCAGTGCAGGAACAATGGCTTTCAATGGATTGAGGCTTGAGTATGTATTGGAGGACACTTCAAATTTCTGTGCTTGGAAAGATAGGATGGAATTTGTGTTGGATGACAATGGAGTGTTGGAGAACATGCAAACTGATATTATAAAACTAGTAGCATCAGATGCACAACAACTGGCTTAGTGGAAGAAAGACACAACAAAATCCAGGAGGATTATCCTAGAGGGAGTCAGAGACCGTGAGGTTTCAAGTTTGTGTGGCAAACATACTTCTTATGCAATGTGGAAAACCCTCAAAGAGTTATTCAAAATCATCATTGATTCCAGGAAATTGGCATTGAAAGACAAGCTCAGGAACATTTGAATGCAGAAAAATGAAACTATTGTTTAGTACCTATCCAGATTCACTCAGGTCAGATATGAACTTGGAGGAGTTGGAGAGACTATGCCACCATCTAAACTAGTGATCTTAGCACTCCTTGGTCTTCCGAAGTCCTGGCACAACTATTAGGGAGAGACTTTTGTCTGACTTGGTACAAGAGGAGATTAGAAGAAACACTAGAGATGGAGTCTCATCCAGAACTGATGAGGAAGAATACTTTTCTCTAGTTGGAAAAGGAAAGAATGCCAAAGGAAAGAAATACCAAGGAGAGGAAAAATCTAGCCAAAACCATGGCACAAGAGCGATCGCAACAAAATTAAATGCATTCACTCATGAGTATGGACACTATGAAACCAAGTGTCCACATATGAAATCGAGTAAGGAACATGCAGCAACAACAGGAGGAGATGTTATCACATCATAATTCAAGTTGTATTTTACCTTCATTGCTTGCATGGAAAGCATAGTAAGATGGAGTGAGTGGTACCTAGACTCTGGTGCTTCATTTCATATAACAGGAAATAAGGAGTTCTTCAGCAACTTAGAGGAGAAGGCCCTGCAATTACACGTAGAGATTGGAGATGATGGAAGGTATAGTACCAAACGGATTGGAACTGTCACCTTTAAGAGGGAGTCGGGCTCCCATCTTCACATAAAGGATATAATGTATATTCCTGGTCTGCAAAAAAAAAAAAAATTCTGTAGTTGTACTTGAGGACAGAGGATATGATGTGGTGTTCAGTAGATGGTGGCATATTTGAAGCATCTTGTTACTAGATAAGTAAAACAAATTGGTGTTCTAGTTAAAAATATTTATAAGAGAGGTAGATTTTTCCATGTATGCAGCCATACCTCTAGGAGTGAGGTGGGGTGATGTAGAGTTTTAGTCCTAGAGTTGAAAATATTTTGGTAGGGTCCATAAGAGAGCAGTAGTAGTGTTTGTATACTCTTCTCATGGATCATTACCCTTGCTACAGGGGCCCATAGTATTCAGTAGAAAAATAATTAGTGTTAGTTGATGCAACCATATCTTGGGAGACAATTGAAACACAAAGACACAATTGATTCAGTATTTTGGATGCTTCTCAGTTGCAGTTAGTGCAATAGCAACAAAAATAGTGAGAGGGAGTGTTAGTTCTGTTACATTACATTCCTACATAGGAGAAGGATTATCATTGTTCAAAACCCTTTTTATTGCTAAGAGGGAGTGTTAAAAAGTAGCAAGAAAAGGATTCATTTTACTTGTGCCTTACTCAAATGGAGAAATTTGAATTTTCACATCAACATGATGACTTGAGTTGCAATTACCAGGAGTGACATGGCCAAGTTTGTTATCACCAAAAAATTGATCATCTAGCCTAATTTACTAGATGGATTGAAGTACACCATGTAAAGCCAATTTTACCATAGTAAAATTGCTTTCACTGTGAGAAATTACCTAATAAACCACCTTTATTAAGTAATTTATAGTTAAACCCATGAAGAATAATTAAATAAATCATTGCTTATTTGATTTTCTTCTAGGAATAATTAATTTAACCATTGTTTTATTATTATTCTTGTCAAATTTGAGCCAATGATGAAAAATAAACAGATCAATCATTATTTATCTTACTTTTCTCTAAGAATAATTAATTAAATTTGACTAAATCCCTTAGGAATAATTAAATAAATCTTTATTTGTTTATTATTCCTTAACTAATTCATTAAGATAATAAATAAATCACTTAATTATTTATTATTTCTAAATAAAAGTTTAAATACTTTTTTCCTCCTAAACAAATATAATAAAATATTCCAAATGGTAATTCCAAGAATGGGATCAATAATTAGTCTATTATTGCTCATTAATCGAGGATAACTCAATATTTTGTTATAAATAGGAGGGTTTTCCATTCATTATTCACTTTTGATTATTTTCATTGTTGCGCTTATTGTTGTAACTCTAATTATTTTCATTGTTGCACACCATATCTTTGTTGGGTTTATGCATTATAGAGGTGAGAGACCCTACAACAAATTAGCGACTCCGCTGGGTTTTATACTTCAAATCTAGAAACCTAGGTGACCTTTGGTTTTCATCTTAGAGTTTCCTCTTTTTTCTCTTCTATTAATGTTTCCTAGTGTTCTAACCCTAGATCTGATAAATTTCTGATTTCTGTAAGCTTTCTGGTCGTTTCCGCAGGTCACAGGAACCAGTCACAACAAAGGCAACACTTTTTCTGAAATTTGCAAACGGGAAGTCTCGGAGCAGAAATTGTAGTTTTCAGCCCAAAAGGTGCAATTTGGACTCCAGAACCTAGCTTTATGCCCAAAAAGTGTGATTTCATCAAAAAACAGGTCAGAACCTGTGATTTTTGGGTTTTAGGGTTTTTCTTAGATCTATTTCTAGGTTTTGCTGAGACCTGTTTGTTGGGTTTCTGACTTTTGTCTCATCCTACTCAGGCCTTGATCCATTCTTTTTTACTCGTTGAAGTCGAATTTAGCCTCCCTTAGGGCTTCTAGTACACTTTCTCCTTTCTAGGAGGAGTTTAGCTGAGTGAGAAGTCTGAGTTTCTACAGCCCTTTCAGCCACATTTTCCATATATGTAACATTTTTCTTTAGATCTGATAAGATAGGTTGATACCATCCATAGTTTCACATTCAAACTTGTTTGGTCATTCTCTTAGGGTCCCATCGGTTTCCCTAGGTGTTTCACTCACCTCCCTATCTTTTTGCAGAGATTTTCCCCTCTAGTTTTTTGTTGTTGTTGCACCACTTTCTAGTATCTTAGAGTCACTTGATCCTAGTCACACCAACATTTAGATCTCTTAGATCTCTTGACCATTTCAATGTACTTTCCATCGGTTTAGTCACATAGCAGTATAGTGTTTGCAAACCCAGTTTGGGTGGGGTTTAGTTAATTGTTTTGTTGTTTATTTTCTGTTATTTATTTCAGTTTATTTACAGCAAGATTTTTTCTTTTTTACAAACACGATCTAGGCTTAATCAATTAATACACTTGCACACACAAGCACACCTTAAGCGAAGGGTGCTTGGTTTACATCGTTAAGGCAAGACTTAACATAATAAATTTATCTCACCGCATCAGAGACAAAAGATATATTGTTCATCTCCCTTCAACCTTTCTGTTTTCCGTGTGTCTTTCCATCATTACGCCATCAAGGCATCAGTCGCAGAGACTATTAGGCCTTCACCCCTAGTTTCTGCTTGGGCATATTACTCCTCCCTGCTGGGTTCGAGTTCATAGCCCTCTGAGTCCCCATTCCGACTCTTCTCCTGGTCCTTCTGATTCCTCATCTGATTTCGAACCTCCTTCACCGCACATTGTCACCATGTTTGGACCCACATCAGGTGCAGGACCCCAATCTAGTGGTGCCTCCAGTGCTATACCAGTGGTCACATCAGGTGGAACAGTCTCAGGAACCGCTCTGGCAGCCCCCATGCTCCCCTTTATGGTTGGGTTAGGTCTACTTGATCTAAACTAGTTGATAAATAACCCCATACACCAGGATGTTGGTTGGCCCTCTATGCTGACTAAGCTTCCCTCAGACATCCCAAAGTTTGAGGGTATTGCTGGAGAGGATCCTACCAACCATGTCTGATCCGTCCACATGTGGTGTTCGTCCAACTCCATAACTGATGACTCCATTCGTCTTCAAATTTTCCAATGCATGCTCACTGAAGAAGCTGCAAAATGGAATGTAGACCAGCTCGCTACCTCTCATTCCATTTTCACGACACTTGCTAAAGCGTTCTTGTCCTATTTATAGTTACCTCTCTGGTATGACACTAGTTTTGAGCTTTTGACCACATTTCGTCAATCCTTCGTTACTCGCTTTTCTGACCATGTTCAAGAGTGGCATCGAAGGAGGAGCACATGTCGTGCCCCACCTTTCGAAGATCATGTTTATCTAGATTGGTTTCTCAAGAGCCTTTTATCCTCCATCGGGAAAGATGTCGCATCCCATTTTCCTCAGACCGAGGAAGAAGATCTCCAGACTGCTTTGATATATGATCTTATTTATGCTCAATCAGGTTATGTCTATATTGTTATTCCAGACCTCCCTCATCCTGGTAGTGCTAATGCGTCGGGGCATCTCATGCTACCGATGGTATCGTTGGATCCATTTCACACTCTTCGTCATATTCTCAGCAAAGTTATGGCTACCCGTAAGGGGGCACTAGTTCCTCCAACAATTATGCCCCTCTTGCTAGCAACATGTTTCTAGGGCCCCAACCTGTTTACCAAACTGTTGCTCCTTCTTATGCACAGTCTGGTGCTTCAACCCCTCAAGCATTAATGTCGCAGCCTCCCATGCATCCTCAGCCCCAGCAACCACCACCCCGTCAAGGTTAGGTGTTTGCACAGCAAGGTGATACTAAGATTCCCCAAAATTCAAAGAAAAATAATAAGGGGAAGGGTAACAAGGGTAACCAAGGTAACTAGTCTGGTGAAGCCTAGGGGAATCAGCCTAACACCAACAACCAGCAACAGGGCGGCCAGCCCAAGCAAAACAAGGTTATTCACATGAATAAGCCTTGTGCATGTTGTGGTGTACATGGCCACTACACACATGAGTGTCCCATTTTACCCCAAATGCATCATCTATGGGAAGCTCAAGCAGCTTCTCGAGGTTAACAATCACCTTAGAATCCTTCGCCACCTCAATTGGTCATGCTCACAAATCCTTTCCCTCAGCAAGGATTTGTTGCTGCTCAACCCCGAGCAGGTCAAGTATCCCACCTCCCTCAATCTTCTGGTCCTGGTGACTACCAAATCCTGATGATGAACTCTTATGAGATTAACCCCTCCAATATCAACCTACAAACTCAATCGCGTCAATATGACAAGCCCTCCACTTCATCAGCTGTTGATTCCAAAACCAAAGTTTCCTCTAAGCCTCTTATGACACTCGATGGTCCCTTACATATCCCTCAACCCAAAGTTGAGGCCATTCCCAAGATCCCAAAAGGACCATTACATCGTAATGCAGCTTCTAACAGAGCTAGCCATACATACAGTATAGTAGATGACTTGGCACAATCACATGCTGCCATGTCGACACTAGAAGTCCTCCAGTCATTCCCTTCCCAAAAGAAAGCTCTTCTAAATAGTTTGGGTGCAGTGGACCCTTCCGAGGATCGCTTGATTGTCTTCCTGGTTGATACATTAGAGCAGCCCCCATTGCCTTCATCTGTTGCTTTCCATATACCAATTAGATTCTGTAATTCCATCATCTCCAAATGCATTATTAACGAAGGTGCATCCACCTGTGTGATGTCCGCTACTGTTTGGAAACAGCTCGAGTCACCTGAGTTGTCCCCCTCAACATCACCTTGCGTGCTTGGGATGGACACTCCTCCCAGCCCCTTGTCATGTACTACAACTATCCAGTGACCCTTGCTGGCAAGACTGCCCATGTCGATATCAAAGTCATAGATGCCCCTTTGGATTACAACATCCTCTTAGGTTGTAGTTACACATATGCATGTCAATTGTTGCGTCTACGGTGTTCCCTAAAATGTGCTTCCCCCATGAAGGGAAGATTGTTACCATTGATCAGTTGACTTACTACAAGTCAACATTCGTGACCTCCCCCGAGTCCATCATCTCGTCAGTATCCAATAAATAGTTGTCCACTCCTTGTACCAATGTCTCACCTGGAGTCTATAAAGATTCCTCATTGTTAGGTGCCTTCCCTGGTCCTCCCCCTCCCATTTCTGAACCTACTTCCATGAGTGTTTGCATGTTACAAGCATCACGGGTTGCCCTTAAGCAGTCTAGTACACCTAATCAAAACTAGCTCCTCAACATCTTGACATTGCTCTTCCAACTGAACCCTCTAAACCCACTCCCCTAGGACCTCCTCCATTTGTGGGTACCTCTCCTATGTTCCCACCTGAAATAGTTCAGCTAGGTCTCAACCATCTAGGAGCTATTCCACCGGGGCATTATCATGTCGGCCAAATACCTTTCTTATTCCCCCCTCCGAGAATTTTTTATGTACCTGTCATGGGTTAACTGGTCCTTCCTAACATGACTCTCGAGATCCCAGTATGGTACATCGATCCCCCTGCAAACATTCTACCTAGTCAGCCACGACCATATCACACTTTGACCCCAGTTCAACCGGTCCCCATGACCCCTATCGCTGCTTCAGTTCCATCACCACCTCAACAGGGACCAACTCCTGTTGCAAAAGCAACCGGCTAGGGGGGAAAAACCAAAAAGAAATATTCGAAGGACAAGGCTCCCCAAGCTCCTCCAGCCCCTAAGGCCCCAAAGTCATGTGCTTTGTGTGAAGTTGTTAGGCATGCCACCAACAATTGTCTCGAACTTCCTCAACTTAAACCCTTGGTTCATGAAGAATTCCTTGAGTTGAATATTCTAGAAGTCCATGTTGACATACTGGTCCCACCTAAGAAACTAAAAATGCTTCGCACAAACCACCCTTGTGCCCTTTGTGATCTTCATGGTCACTATTCCGATTGTTGCCCTCATCTCAATGAGTTTCACAATTTCCTTGGGGCGATTCGTGAATACGAGGCCACTCGTAGTAGAGTTGCTACTCCTCTACCTATGGA
This sequence comes from Pinus taeda, assembly GCA_000404065.3. Classification (NCBI taxonomy): domain Eukaryota; kingdom Viridiplantae; phylum Streptophyta; class Pinopsida; order Pinales; family Pinaceae; genus Pinus; species Pinus taeda. The sequence continues at coordinate 13,000 of APFE031652835.1, forward strand.
TTTTGGTACCACTAGTCAACCAGAACAAGGAAACTTTGGCCCCTCTATTGTGATCCCCTCCTCCAATGTTGAGATGATGTACAACACGTGCCCCATTCTTTACCTCTCGTCATCCTTGAGTTCCTTGCCGGCACACCTTCCTGAGGTTGCTGTGCACATTTCTATCAAACCTTTTTCGACATAATCCAAGGTCTCAACATCAGTATACCCTTTGTTTGCCAGTCTGTCATCTGCCATTCAAGACGATGCGTATGTGAACCTTATTCCTCAGGTTGATGCACTAGGTAATGCCATCGCATCATGTAGTCATTCTTCCTCCCATCCGCCCATCGCCCAACCTGATGAGGACACCATGGAAGCTATGTCTACCCCTGATTACCCCTACACTTGAGTAAGGGGGCATTCCTTCAAGAGGATTTTGAAGGCCATCTCCTTCCTAATTCTCCTAATGTGTTCTACCTCTAGAAATGTTGCTCACATCACGTCCCTTTGATTTGTGTGTCTTTATTTCTGCCATGTAGTTAGGTAGATTGCATCATCTCGTCTGTTTTCTTTTGCACCTTTCAAATGGATCCATCATCCACACCGTATATCAGTCATGCCGATGATGCAAGTCGCTTTTCCCGGAATCTAGCCTCGGTAGCCTGGGCCATTTTTACCCCCTTACATACATTAGTCCTTTCAAACGGCATGTGCATTGGATCTGCCACCAATAATCAAGCCGAATATGATGTAGTGATAGGTTTGTTAGTCGATGCCCTTGCTCATCGCATCCTTCATCTTCATGTTCGTTTAGATTCCTTGTTATTTGTCATGAAATTTAATGGTGTGTATCATGTGCATAACCAAGTCCTATTTAGAACATATCTACGAGTGAAGCTATTGGCACGTGAGTTTGAAACCATTACATTCAGTCATGTGCCTAGAGCCCAAAATCACTATGTAGATACCATTGCAAACAACATTCTAGATTGGCATTTATCACATGTATACCACAGAAGACAACCATAAACAAAACAAATGGTGAACCATCACCGTCATATAAAATGCATAATCATATTATGTATCATAAAAGTGTTTGGAACCATAGCTCTAAATACATCCAGTATGTCCATAGCATACTGGGGGGGCACATAGCCCCCTACATCTCCTTTGGAGGATATCATGCTAAGTTGGGTTGAGATGTTTGAATCCCTTTTTCGAGCACTCGAAACACAATGTCACTCCATAAACTCCTCCTGCTAGGGGCATCATTCCCACCTTTGCATACCAGATCAACATCCCATACTTGGGGGCATGATGGTTTTCCCCCCACCATCTTCTCAATTAAGTCTCAGCTTAGATCCCATCGGATCTAGGTATGGTCGATTATCCTCCGATTCCTTGGATAGTTTGCCCTACCGACCTCCCCGGCAAACCATATGCCCATCGCATATCATAGATGTTTGATACCATCTCTTCAAATATTCTACTCTATGTCCACAAAGTCCCCATGTTTGACTTAGTGGGTGAGGATGATTCTAGACCTCCTCTAGTAGTTCATTCTCATTTTCCTCTTCCCTTAATTCTTCACTAGGAACCATCATTCCAAGAAGCATTAAGGCCATATTTAGACAAGTAAGGCCACTTGCCTAAAATTCATAGATCCTAATTTCAATGGTAGGTTTATCTGCTACGATCTCCATGAGATTTAGGGCCTTCTCCTCCTCTCAAATTAGAGGGAAAACACCCTTTTATAAGAAAACCCACAGTTTTTCTATCGCACATTGCAACCAGATCGTATCTCCTTTTGATGAACCATCAACACCATTGGAAAGATCTCACCGAGCTCTATAATGGGTCTTCCTCAATTTCTGATGATTTGACACTTCACCAGGAAGTCGTTTTTGCAAGAAGGGTCACTTCGTCGCCTCTTAAAATTGAATTTCGTCGTAAAGAGACACTTGTACTTTGAGGTCCACCTCCTCTTAATTCTTGTTGTACCATATTTTGATCTTCGTCATGAGTAACCATCATTTACTCATGTTTTCATGGTCCCCATCGGGCCTAATCTGTGTGGCTGCGTCATCACGTCACCCTTGTTCAGAGCATCTACGATGAGTCACCCTTGAATTCTTGGAGTCTATTTCATGTCCCATCATATCACGTCATAGTATTCCATCCATATTTTCATACCGTTCATCTTGTGTTTCCCATTTTGGCCTCTAGTCATACTATCCCCATCTCCTCTGGAGTTGAGTCAGTTGCTGCCAGCTCAACCATGCACTTTATGTTCTAACAAGGGAAGTCATTTGTCTGTTCCTCAGTCTTCTTTTCCCCATTATCCCCAGTGTCAGTCCATCAGTCACATTACTATTTTCGCTCGTGCTTTAGTTGAGGATCATCATTGCCTCATTTATCGTGGGCCCTATTTTGTCAACATCAGCTCATTTATTCCAGAAGAATGGCCTAGAGGGCAGTGTATCTTGGTTCAAGATTCCATTCTTGTTCGGCACCTTAGATCGAGCAGAGAGTCTCATTATTGCCCTTTTACTTGGTCGTTTCATATTCATGATCCATACACTTGATGGTCTAGTGATGCAACATATTGTACTAGTGATTCCTAGGTGTGTGTGAGATGTTTCAGACCTCATGAGGGTGTGTCCCTTCAGGTAGCCCCCCATATGCCTGGATGCATACCTACTATGGTACAGCCTCAGATGCAGCTCCACATAGTTGATGCGTTCGGTTCCTACCGATCACAGTGTTCATAGCATGCACATCTCCTCCAAATGATCCATTCAGTTTTGCAGAGCCCTCCCTTATTCAGCAGGGCTTCTTCAGTTGTTCTACCCTCCCTCCCACCCATTTTTTGAGGGAAGGGGCATTGGATCTCATGTGCTCATATATTATTGAATTCATTGTTGGCTCATGTTTTTACCAGGTGCATTATGTATATGGGACACATTGTGTTATTTTTTGGCTCTGTTATGCCAACATGTCATGTACCATTTAGCATTTGTTGCTTAGTTTCATATTTCTGGGCGAACCATGATTTTTGCACTAAGTTATCTCGGCAGGTATGGGTATGCCTCCCCTGCCTCATTGAGGTCCGATACCACAACAAAAAAGGAGACTTGCATTAGTCTCGCCCCCTCTATCACTATCCTCTCTCAGCTTCAGCTTCATTGGTCTCTCTCTCTCTCCTTGACTCCCATGTGTTGTCTAAGTGATTGTGTCTTTACAATGTACTTCGGTCATACGTTTTGCTCCTAAAACTCGTACATTGGGGGGCAATCTATTATCACCAAAAAATTGATCATCTAGCGTAATCTACTAGATGGATTGAAGTACATCGTGTAAAGCCAATTTTACCATAGTAAAATTGCTTTCACTATGAGAAATTACCTAATAAACCACCTTTATTAAGTAATTTATAGTTAAACCCATGAAGAATAATTAAATAGATCATTATTTATTTTATTTTCTTCTAGAAATAATTAATTTAACCACTGTTTTATTATTATTCCTTGTCAAATTTGAGCCAATCATGAAAAATAAACAGATAAATCATTTTTTATCTTACTTTTCTCTAAGAATAATTAATTAATCACTAATTAAATAAATAAATCCTTATTTATTTATTATTCCTTAACTAATTCATTGAGATAATAAATAAATCATTTATTTATTTATTATTTCTAAATAAAAGTTTAAATACTTTTCCCTCCTAAACAAATATAATAAAAATATTCCAAATGGTAATTCCAAGAATGGATCAATAATATTTTATTATTGCTCATTATTCAAGGATAACTCAATATTTTGTTATAAATAGGAGGGTTTTCCATTCATTATTCACTTTTGATTATTTTCATTGTTGCATTCATTGTTGTAACTCTGATTATTTTCATTGTCGCACACCATATTTTTGTTGGGTTTATGCATTATAGAGGAGAAAGACTCTACAGAAGCTAAAAGCGTTTGAAGATATCCAAGAACCCATCCCATAGAGGGGGACTGATAACATATATTTTTTCCCTTCACAAGTGTTATAATAGAATAATTCTTTACAAATCTGGTTTCCATTGGATGTTTTGGGGTTATTACTCTTCATTTTACTGTTTAACTATGATTGTAGCGTAGATCAAGATTTTGGCAGGTTTTGTTTCCATCAATAGTTGCAGATCTACAATATTTAGCATACATTTCTATCGTTGAGATCGTTTGTCATCATGATCTTAAGTGGGCTCTTTTCATACATCATTAAGAAGAAAACACTACAACAAAGTTGCTTTGTTAATTCATTCAATTTGAGTTTGTGGGCAAGAAGTAAAGTTGTGCATGAGTTGATTGCTAAGATATAACAATATAATGGAGTTATAGTTAGTGAAACTCAGTTATCTAAGCTCTTGTCATGAATAGAGTCAATATGAGTTTAGTTGAGTATTTGTAATTGTTGTTAACTCATTGATGTCTCAGTTATCTAGTCAATTTACCAAAAAATAGCCCTAGTCATGCATGCAATTCGACTTGCTTGTTGAGTGGAGGAAAAATGCATCAATGTAATTATTATTCTTTACTAGTGAGTGTACAGAGTTTGCATTAAGTAGGTGAGATAATTATCTTGGTATTTGCATAAGGAAATAGGAGCTTCCCTATTTTTTAGAAGCAAGGATTGAACAAGGAAGTAGGAGGCCTATTTTGCCAATCTATTGAGCAGAGCAGACACAGGAGGAGGAGATCAGTATTGTAGTGTAGGCTGAGCTTCAAGGATTGAAGTTGTTATTATAATTGATCATTGTCTCATCTGATATAATGCAAACAGAGGAGGGGTTTTTTCCTAGTTCGGTTCCCCAATAAAAATTGTGTTCACTGTGATTGAATGATTGCATGTGTTTCTATTGTTAGTTTCCTTCTGTAAAATTTAGTAGTAGAAATTTGTGTCTATTAATTTCAACTGATTTCATTAGCAATTGCAAATTTTGAGTTATTTCTACAAATTCCACATTTGATTCATTTTATACTGGTGAGAGTCCAAATTCCATATTCAATTCATGGAATTCAACTTTAATTTATATTCACATTCTATTACAGAGGTCCAACATGGACAACTAGGTTGCATTTTATTTTGATTTCACAATGAATTAACATAAGGAGGCTTGGATAGTGAATAGGTGGGCTTGTTGTGGGCTTCAGGTTTGGAGTTTTTCTAACTTATTATGAAATATCGTAATGCAGATTTGGTTTTGTTCAATTTTGATTAAGCAAGTAGTGGAATCTTTGAAGTGAATAAGGTACGTGAAGTTCACAAACTTGTGACTTGTGATGTCAATTCTTGAATTATAACAAACTCCTGGTGATTTGTAACTTTTTGGACTAAAACGAATTCTTGGCAATCTATAAATTCTTGAACTCCAATAAATTTGAGTATATAAAAGATGTACACAAGCTTAAATTTGTTTTCTATGTGTTGTTTGTTTCATTGCAAGTTGATAACTTAATAATAACAATAACACTTAAATTACATTTCAGTGTGTTGTCAGTTTCATTTCAAGTTAATAGTTTAATGATATTAGTAATGCTTGTGGGTAATATTGATAGAACTGTGAATGTTTATTTATGTAGATATATTAATGATTTACATTTACATTATTAATGAGATGTATTAACCAATACACCCATTAGACTAATGAGGTACATTTACTAATAAATTTGTGCATTAATCTTAATAGGATATATTAATAATGAGATAGATTAAAATTATAGTCATAAATTTATTATAACTTGTGTTGATACTTTGATACCTAGTAGAGTCAATAGTTGTGTTGGATGCACCTGAAAACCCAATAAAGTTAATAGGTACCAAGTGAAGTTAATATATTTTGTTATGAAACTAGTGTTGCAAAATTCATCATAGTAGTTGTATTTATTATTTGTTTCTTATAAATAATTTTAGAGTTCCAATTAATTTCTTCAGTGATAAAAAGAATTTCATCAAACCCGTTTTTTTCTTTAAAACCACGTATTTCAATAATGAAAACTTACATTGACCAATGCAAAATTTATGCAAGTCCTTGTGCATAAGTAATCAATTAATTTATCCACTTCACAATTCAATTCCTTAGTTCCTACCAAAGCAAGACTATAGGATTCAATTTGTTTATTGATCACTATTAATTTAGCATTTACCAACGTAGATTATAATTGTTTATGTAATTTTCCCCAAAACATAATTACTATGTTCAGTGGCAAGGACTATGTTGCCCTGCAGTACCAATTGGAATAAGAACTCTCTAGCTCTCTCTTTCTCTCTAATATTTGATGTTAAAATATTTTACTCAACACACATATTGAATATTTGATTTATAACCTACATTGATTTTTTTTTGTTATTAATATTTTTCAAATGTTGCATATTATTAATAAATGAATAAATTACATATCTCTCTCACAATGGAAAATAAAAATATAAGAAAATTAAAATTAAAATTACTTTATTTTTCATTGCATAAATTAGATATAAATTTATTTTATTTAATATAGGTATTGAAATATTTTATTCATAGTCAATGCTGAAATATGTTTTTGTTATTAATATTTTTGTTTTAATATATTTTTGCTTTAAATATAAATTTATGATATGTAATTCATAAAATGAATTAATATCATGTAATATCAATAATATTATTTTTACATGCCCTCTCTCAACTACATATTAAGCAGCGAAAAAAATTACATATCTCTTTCATACTATTTTTTTTAATACTTTCAATTACTTTATTTGTAACAGCCCTAGTGAAAATTCCATGTAAAAGTTAACAAAGGAAAAATATAATCATGGTTGAAGGGAAACTTATTCCAAGCTGAATATTGGGCAAAAGCATAGTGATGTGGGTCACTTGTGATTGATTAATGGCTAAGGAAATTGGCAAAAGATTTGGAAAGGAAAAATGGCATTTTGGCACATTTATTTATGAAAATAATGGAAATTAGGAGAAAAGGGAGGTGAATGGTCACAAGTTGCATGTGAGGAGGAAAATGAAGGAAAATAATGGAAAATGGAGAAAATAGAGGCCTCATTAAAAAAAAGGATTTTGAGAATCATATCACTGACTTTTGTCTGTTTAGTTTTGGAGCTCTCTATCTCTATTCTCTCTTTCATACTCTTGGACACTTAAAGTTTTCTTGGAGCGTTCATGGAGGAGTGTGGCATACTTGGAGTTTTGGAACAAGAAGGAAACGAACGAGCAAGAAAGCACAAGAGGACATCAGATCAACAGCTACAACGAGTTTTGCTTGCAGGTACCAAGTTGCATGTATGTTTTCCTCACTAGTTTTGGCATGCATGGCATATGCATGTGGTTTATTGATCATGATTTGTCATCAGCATGGAGGATTACCTGGATTTACAATGAATTTTCCTAGTCTTGACATTTCCTGGATAGTCATTGTAATGGCCCTCGTGAAAATTTCATGTAATAAAAGTTAATAAAGGCAAAAATAATAACCACAGTTGATGGGACACTTATTCCAAGCTGAATGTTGGGCAAGACATCCTAGGGGGTGTTCACTTGTTTTATTATGGCTAAGGAAATTGGCCAAGGCAATGGCTAAGGCTTTGGAAAGGAAAAATGGAATTTTGGGCACATTTATTTATGAAAATAATGGAAATTATGAGAAAAGGGAGGAAAAAGGTCACAAGTTCCATGTGAGGAGGAAAATGAAGGAAAATAATGCAAAATGAAAAAAATAGAGGCCTTATTCATAAAAAGGCTTCTGAGGATCACTTGGTAACCTTTTTTCAATTCAGTTTTGGAGCTCTCTCATTATTCTCTCTCTCTCTCTCACTCTTGGACACTTAGAGTTTACTTGGAGCACTTTGACATTGGAGCAAGAAAGGCAAAGAAGGCAAGAGGAAGAAAAGATCAAGCAGGGAAAGGTAGGATCAAGCATCTACAACAGTATTCTTTGCAGGTATCGATTTGCATGTGTTTTCCTTGCTATATTTGGGATGCATGGTATTGCATGCGGTTCTTTTCTATCATGGCATGGGTTTTTCCAGGTGTGACAGTGTTGTCAGCTTAGCGTTGGCATTTCTGAATAGCCATGTGATGGGTTTCTCATGTTTTGGTTAAGTTGGATTATTGGATGGATTAGAATTTGAGTGAGGTGGATCTCCAAATGATAGAGCACATGGCCTAGTGGTCCCTGAATCGAACTATGGATCACAGTAAAGCCACTGGCCTAGTGACCCCTAAGCCAATCTGTGGGTTGTGGTAAAGCCTGGATTGTGTTGCCTTGGTGGGCCTAGGAATCCTTGCTGATGAATGGCAGGATATACGGTAAATCCAAGAGGTGGTTTTCTCTCCGATTGGCCTAGTAATCCCAGGTTTGGGATATGTTGTAAATCCTAGAGAGTGGGTCTCAGTTTAGGGCCTCGTGATCCGGGTTTGGATTGCGGTAAATCCAAGAGACTAGGAAGCAGCGAAATTCCTCACAGTGTAGGTGGAGAAATCCGTTGGCATCCATGCTTGTTTGGCCTAGTGATCAGGTGGAGATCATGGTAAAGCCTATTATGATATGTTTATTGTGTTGGCCTAGTGATCCGGGATGGATTACAGTAAAGCCTGGTTTTTATTGATGAGGGTGAGGTGATTTAGCCTCAGTATGCCTTGATTGGTTCTTTTGGTTAGAGTCCCAAATTCATGCTTGGAATATGGCATGAGGGTGATTGGCTGAAGAGAGACTTGGCTCAGCCAATCTATGGTTGAGTGGAACGTGGTAGTCCCATCTTTGATTGGTTGTTTCATTCATTAATAAGAAATTCATTCCCTTGGCTTTCAGTTGTAAATGGACTGGCTTATATGCGGATTTTATGGCTGATATATTTATGGTGTTTATGTTGCTACTATGTTGGTTATATGTATGTTTTATGACAATCGCTATGTATGGCTCTTAGCATGTTTTGACATGTAAATGAATGGATAATGTATATATGACCTAATAGATGATAATGCAGCAAATGAAATGAAGGAACAATGGTCCTTAGCGATTTTCAGATAACTATGAGATCCTTATGCTTAATTTTGTTGTTTACACCTATAGATTACACGTTTGTGATATTTTTTACGAAATGCATGTCATGGCTAGTAGGGGTCTGGCTAAGGGCTTGTTTAACTAGTTGCTTCTACTTCATTGTTTCCCTGTTATTTTTTTCTCTTAATATATCATTCCATTCTCAGTAGTGACCTAGGCTCCGGGTCAGAAAAAGTGGCTCAAATCCTAGGGATGTGTTGTGGTAAAAACACAACACCCCCCATTATTGATGCGTCCACTTCGAATAATGGGGACCTTTTCTATAAAAATTTTGGCTAAGCACCTTTTTGGATTTTTATTTAGTTGATTGCCCTACGCTTTTGTTAATTTTTAGTTTTCTTTGGATTCTTGTTTTGATTGCTTTGTTATGAATCGATTTTTATATAGAGCTTCTCACATTACGCTTGTTTGGTCTCATTTGTCAACTTGGTTTGAAATGGCACTCCTTTGAAGTCTCATCATTTATCTAGCCTGGGTTAAAAATGCATAAAATGTACAATATTGCATTTTGTAAATAAATTAGTTCAATAACACATTCATTCTAAATATTAATCTATAGTGAATTCTTTTTACTAACATTTTTCCGTTTTTAGTTATGCAGCCAAATAATTAAGCATCGGGACTTAAGAAATTCACTCCAATTTCCAAATCAAATCTTAATCTCGAAAAACCAAACATTCAAGTGGCTGTAGTTTATTTTCATTATTTTTCATTTATTTTCTAAGTGGTTGTAGTTTTATTTTTAGCTGTAGTTTAAAAACTTAAATTCATAAAAATAAAACCAAAATAAAATTGATTTTTTTATATCTAAATATTAAATTTAATTAAATTAATTATTATAATTAATTTAAATTAAATTAATATTTAATATATAAAAATTATATCGCATCGGAGCTTTTTCATTATACAAGTTTTAAGAACCCCGATGGTATCACATCAGGACTTTGACATTGTAACATATTTGACAAACAATACACTCATCCCCGATACCTGATGCCTCACTTCTCCGATAAATAAAACATAAAACAAAGGGGCATTAACCAAGTGTTATCGCATCGGAGCTTTTATGCGAAACATATTTAACAACCCCTCCATCCATCCCAATGCGAAGTGCCGATAAGCGATAAAGCATAAAACGTGGGGTATTAAAGCCAAAGCATGTTTTAAAGTTTTGTATTAGTTTGAAGATTTTCAAAAAACACTCATACGCATGGTGATATGTTAGTAAGTAAGGAGTATAAGTGGGGTAAGTAAAGTAGTGTAGGTTAGTTTATATTTTTAATATTAATTTATATATTAATATGTAATATGTAATATATTATATTATTTAAATTAATATGTAGTATTTAATTAATAAATTTTAAATTAATCATATTAATTAATTTATGATATTTAATTAATTTGATTAATTTAGATTTAAGTATCATTTAGAATTAGTTTTTAATTAGATTTAATTTGTTTATAAATAGTTAATTAGATATTCGTTAGTTATATTAATGATTAAAAATTAAATTAGAAACTAATTTAGGATTAGATTTTTAATTCAAATTCTGATTTTTAGACGAGCAACAGAATTTCCAGATTCATGCCAGATTTGACCCATCCACTTTGGAAGCTCATAAATTGAATTATACTTGGCCAAATGAGGCCGAGGACGGCTCATTGCAAAGCGAAAATCAAGGAGAACATTTTGGAGGAGGTCTCACCAACAAATTTGATCATTTATTGGGCCAAAAGTCAGGTAGAAGATCAGGCTCCGAATTTTGAAAACAAAATCAATTTTCTGAGTTATTTTCTTCATTTTCATTTATCCAAAGCCTCTTCTAATTGTAGATCCATTGGTCAATGATATCCTTTGCCAATAAAAATATCTCAGGCCTCAATAGAGAGCTTATATTTTATTTCAATTATTTATTTAAATAGAATTTGATTGAATTTGATTTAAAAGCCAGCAATGCTATTTTTGATTTTGTGGTTGCATTTTAATAGATTTTGATTTCTTCTTGCAAGAAAACAGTGGAAAAGATATGGAGAAAAGGATTTCAAGCTATGAGAATGCTACAACAATTAAAGATTGGAATTATGAGCAAGTAAAAGGGATTTAGCAGATTTCTCTTGAACAAACTCTCCTCTCCAAAATTCCTTCACAAATATTATAAATAAGAGATTGCAGAATGGAATAAGGGGCTGCTCTCCTCTGCAATTTTAGACCTCTGAAAGCACTACTATAATAGGAATTTAGATTTGTAGGAGAGAGGAGAGAAAATCTCAGATCTGGGGATTATTGAGGATTTTCCCTTTGTATTTTGAATTATGTGTGAGGGGCAGAGTTTGCACTATTGTGGCTCTAGTTTTGAAGGCAGAAGTTCAAGCAATGTAAAGGGTTGTTGGAGATCAAAGAGAGAGAAATGGATGCAATAAATAGGTATTTCTACTACTATTGTTTCAAATATCAGTGTGTCATGTGTCATTTTATTTATATTTGTGCACTATTGTCAATATGGGTAATTTGTCCCAATTTTGTTATTATGTATCTCTGTTTTTTATGGATTAATTTCTCATTTTTGAGTAACTACTTACTCTGAAATCTGTCTTATGAAACCGATCTATTGAATGGTAATGTGTTGTGAACTATTTCCACATATCATTATTCAATTATTGGATTTATTGATTTGATAATCAATATCATTTTTGTGAACTAATTCCTGGAATGTTATTGGTTTATTATTTCAAGTTTTAAGGTCTCAATAGAATGTGTTTTGGTAACCATAATATCAGTTATTTGAACTACTTCATTAACTTGATATTCATTATAAACAAGATTATATTAAAAATCCCAATACTTTAATTATCTTGCTTTAGGTGGTAGATCTAATCTTGCCATGCTAAAAGATAGGATTTAGATTTAGTTTCTTTTCTTGCTTGCATCATAGATAACTTGCATTTTAGAGTAAGATTCGTACATTCTTTAAGTCCTTTCTCAAAGAGGCAAAAACTTTAGTCTGTGGCTTGGCTGAACCCAAAGGCAGCTTAAGGGTCATTCTCTTGCCTGATCAGCAAGGAGAAGTGATCTGATATCCCTGTCTATTGGTAGATAAAGATACATCGTAAACCAATAGCAATAGGGAGAAGGTAACTGGACCTAGTTAAACCAGTCGGAGCCACCACACCAAATGGAAAAGGAGCTGCTTTTAAGGTCTAGACTGGGTGGTTATCCCCCAATGTTGTTGCATCGATTTTCGAGGCATCAACAGTACCCACCAGAGTTTATGCATGAAAAGAGATATAAATTAAGGTAATGGAAAATTAAATGATTATCATGGGAGGGTCCTACTAGTCATCATCAATTAAGGCTATTCATTGGAACCAATACAGGATAGCAAAGGTCATCCCCATATTTGAATGGATACCACTAAGGCTCTCTCCACATAGACAACCAAGGCTCATACACAAATTCTCTGAGTTTGTTTGGTCACCAACTATGGCTAAGGAAGTATAACATTGAAAAAATAAACCTAAAAGCTCCTAGGCCAAGTACATGCTTGCAATCTCTCTAACAAATTAACCTAAGGTACCACAAATAGGTTGGATCTAAGATCTCTAGCTAGTCATCATAACATGGAACCATTAAGAGGAACAAATGAATATTTGGCCACATAGCTGAGGCCAATATAGGCTTGCAACCTCTATAAGGATCCACTTGAGGCACAAGAAGTAGACTTTGTGATAAGGCAGGCATATGTAGGATGAATCCTCACCAAAGAAAGAATTATGCCCTACCTGAGGTGGATTTCAAGGAACAAAAGCATAATCAATTGTACAATGGTCGCGAAATCATTTCAAGGCTCGATTTTTAAAGGATGCTCCCCTTTGTTAAGGTGTTTGTAGCATCTACCCATCCCCAATTTAATTTTGGAGACTATTAACGTCTCTTAGCGAAATAACCACTAATTCTTGTCATGCAAACTTTGGAGCATGTATAGGCTTGATTGATGAAGTCTGGTCCCATTGTCGTATTATTCGGGAAGACAAGTTTGAGCAAGGAATTAGTGAGAAATTAGAAATTAGAACCTTATCTGTAGCTTTCCACATGAAGGATACTTGACCACCATGATGCAGTAAGTAGAATCAACACAATAAATAAGGAAGTAGTGTAGAAGCAATTCAGTTGAATACTATAGCATAGTTACAATTATTATGAAATTGTGAAGGAATTCTATATTGTTCGAATTTTGGATTGGACATATTCACTATTTTTTGGGTAGTGAGCCCTAATATATTGTCTATTGGTTGAAAAATTCATATTGTTGTGGGAATTTCTATACTCATGCATTCATTACCTACTATTGTATAAATGTGAATTGTTGTTATAAAGTTTTTTTTTTTATGATTGTTTCAAAAATACCTCAAGAAAGGAAAAACTGTAAGGGAAAAATTACCCTCGGACATTACACAATAGTAATGTACATTAAGTCTATCAATATGCTCCAATGGAGTTTTGTGCCTATTGAATGGGTCCTCCATCATAGGTCTGCATAAGATTTGAGCACATAGGGTTAGACTTTATAAATTGGCATGATGATTTCAGCATACTTTATTTTTCAAATGACCACATTGTTTTTCATGATGAATCTATCTTGGCTTATAACAATTTCAGTGCTATAAAACTAGTTGTTGAAATTTTGGAAGCAACCTCGGAACCATAGTTTCTAATCAGTTCCACAATTGGTTTTGTGAATTTTGCAGTTCTTTTTGTGGTATCAAGGGTTAATGTTTGGAATTTACATTAGAGTAAGTGAAAATTTTCTTTCATCCAATCATACATTACACATTGTTAGATTTTTTTCCGATTATGTATTGGGAATTAACTTTGTCTATGCACTTCTTTTGTTGATTTTCCATTTTTGCCAATATTTCATTTCCATTATATTTTGAAGGTATTCCTTATTGTTCTATATTGTTTCTGACTTGTTATACTAGAAACTTAGAAATACCACTTTATTACTTAGTATTGAATTGTAAGTTCTTTTATGTGTACTCATTCTTGTTTGCACAATTCAAATATTGCGTCTAAACAAGAAAATTATGTATGATAAAAATTGGGCTTAAGGAAATCTCTCCATAAGATGCTTTAACCTTTTATACTCTTCCCTTTAGATGTGAACGTTGATTTCCATAATTGACACTCTACTCATTTGTTTTTACAAGATTATGTTGTTGCCATTTCCTATGCCATCTTAGGGGGGTTTTTTGTGCTACAACATTATGGCACACAAGGTTTATTTTCTATTTACATTTGTTGTAATAGGTTGGCTCATCTATATTAGTGGGACTAGTATTTACAATATTATACATTGAAATACAAAAGTGTTCCAAGAACTTTCTCTTACTGTCTATATAATTTCCTCATGAAGACATGATGTGAAGGGTTGGGTGTCCCTTGGAGGCATAGTCCTCTGCATCACACGTGCATACCCATATCTCACTTGACCTTCAAAAGTGTGCTTGTGGTCTTTTGACTCTTGCGTTATTTTGAATGTTGAGGTCAAGCGAGATGAAAATACATCGAAATTTAGTTGATTTATATTGGTTTTCCAACGAGTTTTTTGTAGGTTCTACCTTTTGGTGATATGTTCTCAGATTTGGGTCATTTCTCCCATTTAAATTAAGGTAATTAAATATTCTTGTGTCAATAAATTCATATATCGACATTTAATCTTCTAATACATTGATTTTTTTAATATGTTACCACAAATAGCTTTCACAGGACTAGTATATCCTACATTATTCTTGCATATATAAGCAAGGTTGTTTTTCTCTTCAAACATATGGGACCTTAAAACGAATTTTGATAATGTCATCTGAGGTAAGACTTAAACATTGATTTCTGTAATCTTTGTATGCTTCTAGAAATACAGGTTTTAGCAACTTCAATATCTATTTTGAGTGGATAATTAAAAAAATGCAAAAAAAATATCGAATAAACTAAATAAAGAACCATGAATTAAACCATATTCACAATGTTGAAAAACCTAGAGCTAAATACACTCAAAATTTGAGACCAGTTTTGTGAACATCTCGATAGCATCCCAATTTAATATTGAAATCACTATTTTTTTCCTAGTCGATCTTTGCCAATTTTTAAAGATATTTTTACGATATCTTAATTTTTTTGACATTTACCGATTAATTTCTGATACTTGTATAATTGTTGGCGATACTTTTCTCTTGCATACAATTTCCTATTTTATCCTGATATCGAATTTTGAAACATTTTTTGTGACAAACGTCTTGCATAATCTATTTTTTAGTAAATGAATATACAAAATTATCAATAGATCTCATCCCATTAAATATGATTTATCGAGAAAATACCTCCCTATAAAATTGTCTTGTAAATACAACTAGATATTACTATCCCTGGATGGCATTCTCATGGTTTCACTAGATTTGCAAAGTAAAAACATTTTCCCAACAGATTGTTGATTTTCCATAGGATCTTTTAAAACTGATAATTACTTTTTATGATTTCTTTAGTTAGTATTTTGTCACAATCATATTCATCATGAAATAATTACACAGAGGATCTCAACATTAGAAACTAAATTCTAGTAGGATCATCAAGAGACATTTACCTTCGGAAAACCCTCATGGGGGAAACCCAACAACCTTAGAGAAATTACTCAATTTAACAAGAGACATACCTCGATATTTTAGTCGATCACAAGGTAAAATTAACTAGCAAAGTATACTTGATCAAACACGGTCAAATTACCTCCTAGTCAAATTAAATAGCTTCCGAAGAACCTCTTCGTGAAATGATCTTCTAGGGAAGCAATTTGGCTTGATTTTGCACCTAAGAATCTATGTTATATTTCCTTAGTATGCAAAGTAATAAACCCTTTTCCACAAGGAGGTTGCACTAATTGAGGTGGATACACACACTTTATGTGAAACTCAACCTTGTCTATTCAATTGGGGTTCCAATTCAATTCGAGGTTTAGGTAGAGTTCACATACATGACTATTATTGGCTGATGAAGTCAGAACCACTTAGAATAATAACTATCTATTTATTTATTTTTTAGAGAAGGAGAAAGTGGTTGAATCATGGGGCTTCACTCCCCCAGGTTCTATAATTTTTTCTTGGGATTTGATGTCAATAAAATGAGCAGTTTGGCCCTATTTTTTGATTCTCATGACAAGTTGATTTATCTTGTTGTTGGAATTATTTTCCTATTTGATTAAGTTTCTCTTTTTTGTATGCTATGCGGATTCGTTATTTCCTTAGTTGTATGAGAATTTCTGGTTAATGTTGTGAGTCAATCCCTGGATGTAATACTGTTATGGTAAGGTTAAATTATTTTGTTAATCAGACTTTTCTACTTGTAACTTTCAATTTAGTACTTACTTTTCCCCTATGCTTGACTTTGAGATGAAGTGGCCAGTATAGAATTGCATGCATGGTTATTTCCCTTATGGGTCACAATTCGACACTAGTTATAAGGAGGTTGTTTGACCTTGATCCAATTGGATTCGTTTGAACTTCATGCTAGATTGGATTCCCTCAGTGACATCTATTTTTCTTGTGACTTAAGATCATCGGGAGCAAGGATTCATCTTCCTGGATTCATCCTTCCCTCATTGATATATCCTTGAATTACTTTTCTCTATTTCTTGATCTAATTTAGATGTTTTGAACTTGATTTGTAGATTGAAAGGAAGGTTTAGGGACCCCCTTCACGTTGAAAAATGACTAGCTTGAATCAAGAGACGTGAATGCTAAGGTGATATTCGACATTTTGTCTAAAGTTGCATCATGTCTCCATTGGTCACTATAGTGTGGTTTTGAAGAAAACAATTCTAAACCACTAACATGGTGCATCTGATCCTTCTTTGATTTTTCTCTATTTCTTGATTTAATTTACTCCTTTTGGGCATGATATCGAGGTGAGAAGTAGTACTTAAAGCCACTCCTTGAGGTCGGAAAAGCGTCAGCCTGAAGTAGACATGATTGCTAAGGTCATAGTGGGTGATGTGTATAAAGTTGCTCTCAGACTCTATTGGCCACTGTAATGAGGTTTAGGTGTAAAAAATTGCAAACCAGTAAATTGTGAATTGTGACTCATTGCCCTTGATGTCTTGGAGAGTGCCAAAGGAGTTTTTTTATAGTTGATGAAGGTCGAAGCAGCAAATCCCACAGTGTAATCTTGATTCTCAATTGATAATTTCTTGTAACCATCATGGCTAGTTGTTATTTCATTTCCTAGAACATGAAGGGGCAACAGAGGAGAGTGATCTCTATGACTACCACTCCCTTGTTGTGTGAAGCTATTGGAAATTTTTTGTATATTGGTTATAAGTGGAGAAATTCACTTGCTAACTGCTTTTATGGGATGCTTATGCATAATTACTTTTCACTCTAATTATTAGTATTTCCGAGCAGCTAGCTGATCAATGCACCAAACATATAATATTCTACATGCATTTCATCCAAAAATTGATTGATGGGCACTATTGATTTGCAATGTTATTGCACTAAATTGCATGTTTCTAACATCTTCATTAAGCCCTTGCCAATGACTTGACTAGGGGTTAAGAAAGTTTTCCTTGTGATGGTAGGGAGTTAGTTTGAGTTCTCCTTTCCTCCTTTTTGTTTAAGATGATTTTTAGGTTGAACCTCTCTTTCATACCTCCCCATGTATCACTTGAGGCAAGGTGCGAGGAGGGAATCTCAATGTACATAGTTGTAAACACACTTAGTAAGTAATTTATTGTACAATGGGGATATCCACCAACAATCATTTATTTTCTAATTGGCATATCAATCAATACCTTTCTTAAATGTTGGGATCCTCACAAGTCTAATATAAATGAACGGGCTCATGATATATTTCTTGGTCACGCATCTAGCTCTCATTTATCTTGATATGGCCTTGAGTGAAATCATACTTTTGTTCCTTTTGTTGGCTTTTGAGTCTATTAAT
The DNA here is from genome assembly GCA_000404065.3 of Pinus taeda. Lineage (NCBI taxonomy): Eukaryota > Viridiplantae > Streptophyta > Pinopsida > Pinales > Pinaceae > Pinus > Pinus taeda. Next base: position 31,064 of record APFE031652835.1, read on the forward strand.
TTTCTACTCATCTATTCTTTTATGTATGGAACTTACTGGCCAAATGTAATAAATGTAGTGTTTTTCTTGTTCCTTTTAGTTCTAGGTACTTATGATCTCACAGTACTTACATGTTAACATCTTGAATTTTATGAATTCCTACATGATTTATGTAACATTTTTGATGTTTTCTTATTTAACCGAGATACATTATCAGTGCAACCTAACAAGATAGTCTCCCAAAATTGCTCAATACAAAATATGAATTTCCATTGGTATGGTACCAGTCTATACCATTTAATTGATCCATTGGTTTATAACGTACAATTTTTGGTTCCTATTAATTGCCATGGTTTTTATATTGTTGTACTCAAGAATACTTATAGGCCCCACTATGCACATCCAATGAAAGATGCATATGTCATGGTATAGAATGACTTTTTAATGTTAGGTTCCCCTTAATCATACCTTCTTCCAACCTAAGAAGAAATCTCATTCGAAATTCATTTTCTATAGATGCAATAATAAAAGGATTAAATTGAAAGACAATTTTTACAGTTACATAGTCTTATACTATAACATTTTCTCACAGTGTTAACACTATTTCATGAAAAACTTTACCATGGTATAATACTTATTGTGTAACCAAATTATTTAACCCCCAACCTCTCATGAGGTATATAATTTTCCTTTGGATTTCTACTTATGAACGGTTTACCTTACTAAGGTTTAACATTTCCTTCTGTATATAATCATCCCCTCAAATATTAGGTGGGATTTTTATTTAGACATGTCCTTTCATAGAAATTATGCCATTTATAATTTGTTTTTATAACATGATCACCATAATTAATCCTTGACCGGAATCAATTCCCACATATTCTTTAATAAGCACGTTAAATTTCTTTTTTGGTTTATCATAGTCTAGTTTTATGAGAATTGTGATTCTTTCACTCTTCAAGGTGACATATGTAAGTGTGCCACTCAAGTAATCATATCTTCCTCCTATATGCATTAATTGTCATTGATCTTAAACATTGCATTAATTTGATGACCATGCTTTCCCATGGTTATCTATTATTTATCTATCCTACTCTACATATTTGCAAGCCTTATTTGTTTTTTCAAGGCTTAATTTTGACAACTTATACTAACTTAAGTTCCTCATCTAGGAGGAAACACAATAAGGCAACTCATGGTAATCCTCCACTTAGCGTTATTTTATCCAACATAGCATATGATCAATTCTTCATGCAATATTTATATGTCATAGCCATGTTTATTTAAACAAAATCTATCATCATCATTTTCAAGTCACTTTCTCATTATCACATATAGTTTAAGCATGTAATAATGACTTGGTTGTAAGATTTTCCACATGACAATAAGGATTTTCCTTATCTAGCCCAACTCCTAAACATAATCATAAGTTATTCATGCATAGTTTGCCTATTTATCATTGGCACATAACCACCCATCCATGTATGCTATATATATATAGATATAACCTCAAATATAGTTGAAGAATCTCAAACCCCATACATAGATGAAAAAGTCAAATTTCTACATCCTATCCATATTTGTAAGCATCCCTTTTCAAAACTTAATTTACTTTTGATAACCTATATAATAATAAAAATTTTAAATTCCTCATTTATGAGAAAAAACCATAAAAATACTAATCAGCATATTAAGTCACATTCCATTACTGCCACACATTCCATTACTGCCACCACCTACGCAGTACAACACCCATCTCGTGGAGAAGAAGTCTCTGCTTCATTTGTTCATAAAAATTTGTGAAAAGAAGGTTACTAATGAAAAGCATGTTAAGGGAATCGTCACATGAAGTTAAGCAACATTAATTTATACCAACTTCTCCTACTCAATTCATCCAATCTGTAATTAAATAAAAGAAGCTAAATGATACACCTCTCAAGGTTGAGAGTACAAACGAGGCTCTATTTATTTATTTTCTTTCAAATGGTTCCTTTGTACTTATTCCATGGTTATCAAGGTTTATATCTATACTAAATACACCACAATTACACATTATTTTAATTAAGCAATATATTTATTATAATGTGATGCTTTGAGTTTTCCCAGATGTTCGATTGGTTTCAAGGGGGATTTACACCAATGAAAATTTTTGAACATGGATTTCAGCCGGTTAAAGAGAGTAACATATTACATTTGAAAATTTTGGGATCTACGTAAAGAAGAAAAAATAACCAACTTTACTATACCCATTTATCCCCATTTCTTTTGACATCACTTACTATCAGTCATAAGAGGGGAGACAGTTGAGTGAAAGCATTGTAGCAGCCCAAGAGGTTTGAATCACCAGACAAATGGCTGGGAATCTTTCTACAAGAAGAGTGTTGTATTGGGTCTTAACCGAGCCATCATTTTCTCTACATGAAGTTGGGTGGATGCGTTGGAGTGAAGCAGTGACCCATCTCTTGATAGATGGTGGATTCTGGTTGTGGATGCCACAAAAGGCTGGGTAGGCATCTACGTAAACAGTGCATCCACATCTAGATAAATGACAGATTCTAGTCATTGTATTGTAATGAGGAGACATTATCTTAATAATAATTTGACAATTAAAAAAAAAAACACCTACACAATCCTTTTGTGTGTATGGCTTTTCCCTGTCAACAAATGAATAATTTTGTGTGTCAAATAGACTGACATCCATGTGACCCTGCAACAAGCTAAAATAGTAAACTCGAGGTCCAATCTCATATTGCACAAGATGTTGCCAATTTGGGGGTGACTGAGTCGTCCATACATGAGAGAAACAATTGTTCATGAGAGAAACAATTGTTCATATTCAGAAGTGAAGCCTCACTAAAAAGTTACAATCCATACATGATCTCCTTTCGTTTTTACAAGCATGGTTGTAGCACATTTTCTTTTATACGTACTAACCAACTCAAAATTACAGTGAATTCTTTTAATATATTGTCATGTTTTATAACTGTTATATTTCAAAGGCGGAATATCAGAATATACATTAAAATTTTCAAGCGCCACAGTCAACATAATTTTAAATTCTATAAATTAACCATGAACAACTATACTAAAATACCGTTTTGGTATTATTTATAGCGACAACTGATGCGATCCCATATTTACGAGTCTAAGGGTCCAATCTGTTAAGTTCTCCTACCATACTATTACGTATTATTCAATGGTATATATTTACCTCATCAAGGATGCTTCCACTCAATGAATCCTCTGAATTTCATAGCATTAAACACAGAAAACTTTCTGGCAAGCACAACAGTTGTTTATGAGTCACTTCACTTACTTGTATAGTGATAATTTTACTTCAGAATTGGCATCTCAAAACCACCAATGCGCCAACAGTTATTAATTTCAGAACACTAATGCATGTGAGGGTGATGACTAGAAATCTTGATCGTTCGATTAGAACAGCTCGATATGAAGCCCATCACTGCATGATGCATAAAACATTATAAAATAGGAACACTAACTTTTAGTGCCACTATTCATAAAATTTTCATAATATTTTAACGTATTTAAAACATCATGGCTTCTTACCTCCAATGTTGGGAAATTTTGCTGGTAAAATTCCAAAAATAATTACGGAACAAATGCTTTGTTTTAACCGAGAGAATAATACTAAATTTTTGCACAGCATGTTAAAACAACGAAACAAAAATAATGTTTCAAGAATACAGAGTTTTACAGACACACATAAAAACTTGTATTCATAAAACCAACACATGCTGTTACAAAATGGATGTTCCTCACACAGAGGGATTCATCAGAGATTATGCTGAATAGCATCTTCCTCTAAACCAGAGGGATTATCAGTCTATGCTGAAAATCATCTTCTTCTTGACACATTCACCAAAGAACTTCCACCAAAAACAAAATTACATTGCCCCCATTTTAAAAAATTTACACTCCTATGTATAAATATTTTATTTACATTTACTGCTAGAAAAAACAAAATCTGACATTATATTTTCATTGCCATGTGAAAGATTTCATGATTTACACATGCCTGTTTACCTTCTCCTCGTTACATTCCATTTCTTAAACAAAAAAATATCTTCACGCTGCTGCATTACAAAATAAAACTTTTGTCTCTGGTGGAGAGATCAACACACCGCTTTACGGAAATTACACATACGCGCTGCCCCGTGCTTGGACTTTTCTTTTTACAACAAAACAACTCCTCTGCAGTAAGTGCTCCCCCTTGGATTTCATATGCCTTCTCAAAAAAACAATATACTAGTGGTGCTACACATTTCACAAATTTTTTAACAAAAACTACCTCACCCTACTGCATGGATTCCCATTTCTTTCACGGACTACACGCTTCACTCACATTACATTACACTTCATATATGCAATAACAAAAGGCATTCCATTTTTTTAACAAACGACCACCCAAAAAAAATTACCATATTACATTCCTTGTAAAAAACAAATAAACTTAAGAATTTTACCAATAACTCTATCACATAATAAATTCATTTACTATTTTGGCATGGTGAGGAATTAATTCAGTTACCAGACATACGGAGGTCAAACAAAAAATTTTACTCCACGCAATCTCGATGCGCTGCAGACCCGTACGCAGGTTTGACTTTGATCAAAGGTGGGCAGCCACGCTTTCAATCGGACGGTTATTGCTCAGTCAATACGCACGAACAAAACGCCCCGATGAAAAGTGGTTTTGCAGAGAGTACTGTGAACGCGTGGCAGACTTTAATTGTATCGGGGGCGATTGAAGGAATACCACTGCTTCCGTAAAAGCGGTCCGATGGACTCAGGACAGTTTTCCGGAACAGAAAATCTGTTTGCAGTTGCCCTTTTGATGGCGGATTCCGGCAGTTGAAAATAACATTTCAACATCCAAAACCTATAGTACGGTCGACTCTTTCCTCAATAAAAATAACTCTATACATGAATCTCGAGAACGCAGATTATGAATGGAAAACACTAGTATGTCCCCTCTGCTACATGCATAGATAATCACTTCTTAACGAGAGTGGTTTCTTCGAAGGAAAACACTTGATGAAAATTTGGAAACAACAATCTATTCTTTTTCCAAGCGCTTCTAAGAAACAGGATTTTTAAAGGTGTGCGACTTTCAGAAAACACCGTTGCTTTTATAGTAGCCTTTTCATAATCTAATAGATTTTCTATGACTAGGAAACTATGACTATTCATAAAAAAAGGTCCTCTCCCTCATGTCGACAATGCTTACATGCCACTGATGGTTAGAACTTATTTAGAAATAATCCCCTTAATTTACCACTAATTTCACTCGCCGTCATGTGACTCATTATCCTTTGAGCATTTTAGGGTACCTCCGCCTGTAGTTCATGAAACAAAAAACGTTCGGAAGGAGTGGCATTGGGAGGTAACTCATAAGTCTAACCAAATTTTTGTGCTTTTAACTTTTTATGATAGTGTTATCGGATAACTCCATGCTTTTGAGGATAATCCTTATCGACCCGTGCATCTGTGGCTGGCTTGGCCAATGCTCGATTACCTTCGCATGTATGAAAAGTAGCACGAAAACCACCGTTACACACGTGATTTTCTCCTCTTAACTTTGGAAAGGGTTGTTTCCTTACCCCTCGACGCATTCCATTCTTCAAAGCTCGAGGACGTAGGTTAGTGATAAGAGTTTACTTCACACATTCTACTTTCTACTAAGATATTCACTCACCGCTGTCAGAATATGACATGTTGTGTTGCGATAAAATTAAAGCCCAGACTTAATGCTTGCTCATGGATCCTATCACCATTTTGTGAAGGGTTTCTTTTTAACAACTCTCATCAATCATAGTTAATTTACTCAACAGGTGTCTGCAAAATCATGGTGTTGCAATGTCGTATCTGTGTGCTTCGAATATCAGAAACATAGACCTTTCACTACTTTACAGGTAATATTGTTCCATTTGTTATTTATATCTATAAAACAAATCAAGAGGCTGCAAAATAATGCCCCTATAATCTCAGTATATAAAGCTTTTCTCACACTTAAAATTCGGATGGCTCGGTGAAAATTTTAATGATATATGAATGGAAAAATTCAATACAGGATTAATGCTCAAGAGAGAGAAATGAGGGCTTCACAGACCCATTTTTTTTTTTTTGCAAAGGTATACAACTGATAACCCCAATGCAACTCGGCAAGTCCAAACCTTTCTCAAGGAAGAACTACACCAAGAAAAAATACAACAAATCAAAACCCTTTGTCAAAGAAGAAATATGAAAGATCAACCGAGCAAGTTGACAGCATTTAGATTGTCTTGGCCGTAAGAAAATATTTCGCTCTATGCAACATGCCCTAAAATGATTCCAGAGAGAGACCAATCACTCGCTCGAGATAATTTCTCACAACTGCCGCATTACTGAATTACTAACAACTAATATATTGCATGCACAAGAAAGGTTTCAACCTAACAGATTAGGGTTTCGCTCATCCTTTTATGGTTTACAGATGGTAACTACCCCAGGTCTTGAAACACTCCCTGGATAAGGACCACTTTAGTCATAAAACCCATGAGTATTTATGTTATTTAATATCATCAATATGAAGTGGTTTTAGCATATATGAATGCCCATGTTTCTATATCCCCTTAATTTTAACTCAAACCTCATTTCTCGTCCTCGAAAATTATGCCAAAATTTAAACAATTTATATCCTTATTTATAAGGATAGTATACATAAAACCCCATTAAAAATATAACATGTTATATAAGCTATTGATCATTTAATAACCATGGTTATGTTGGGATTCTTTTTCGAATAATTTTAATTTCCCTTGGTGGCGAGAAATAATTATGTATTTCATACGCTTAAATTTTCGAGATAAATTTTGTGGTTAATGTTCTTATAGGAATTTTATAATCAAACCCATTAATGAAACTTTATGGAGGTGGATGATTCCATAGGCTGCAAGGTTTGAACTTGGGCTATGATACTATTTGTAATGTACATGCTGAGCCTACTCGAGAAATTAGCCTCTAGGCCCCATAAATTACAATTTTTTCTCTTAGTTACAATTTAATATTTCACAGTCATCATGAGTACAATGGACTAAGAATCTTAACTACTCTGAAGTATCAAGGTAGAGAATCATATACCCGAGGCATAATATCACATGCTCCCTTGACATGCAACCCTTAGAACTTCCTTAATGTCTTCATGCAACATTCCATGCAACATTAATAGAAGCTTATCTTACATCTATTTCCACTAGCATGGGCATGAATCATACTTCAAGCATAATCAAATAATATTAATGTCTTGACTATTATGCATAGACAAGAATAGCTACAATATCCACCAACTCGTACGAAGATGTCGACGTTTAGATCCAGTTGTTAGAGTTTATAATTCAAATCAACCATTTAGAGTTTTTGAGGAAACAGACTAATGATAACATACAAACTTTACACTCTTTGACAACTCCCTCACTAGCATTAACATGATATTTCTTTGAGTCTATTGCATCTAACATATGTATGAACCGTGATGATAGTTCTATAGCTATAAAAGGATAATGATATAGCTCATGCATGGCATAGGTAATACTACATCATTATCCAACTAACAATATTACTCCATAATTGTTCGCATGCACCAAAGTCCTATGTATACATAATATCGTACAAATTACAGACATACTATTTTCCTTCATCAAATATAATAAGGATCACGTTTAGATTCAACAACCATTCCATCATATGACTAATTTATAAACTCATTTAATACCAACAATTATACTATTTCACAATGATCATGAGAAAAGTCCATCAGGAGTAAGCTAACTACCTATTATGATTCCACCACTAACTGGGGTGAAATAAAATTTACATGTGTAATAATACAATCATTTTCATAGATACATATAACACGACTTCTATGCTTTTGAGCTCAATGATCTAACAATTTCAACAATAAGAAATAAATATAGAGATACGAAATCAACATACAGTACATTCCACCCATATGAAACAAACTAAAACATCACTTAGAGAGTACAAAACCACCACCCAACTAACTCACCTCTCATTCCCCCCGAGTCGAGGTTCTTTTCATGGATCAACTCCCTCCAATTTGTCTATGAAATGGGTATTTAATACCCTCTTTCATGAAATAGTTTCCATTAGCGTCCTCTCGCTTTTATGGATTTTTCCATTTTCTTGGGTCTTTTTTAGAAAATCTCGCCTTTATCTCCTCTGAGGATTTTCCTCATAAAACCATACCTTTATCTCCCACAATTATTTTATGTTTCCTTAATGGATATTTGTCTCCAACCCATCCAATGGATATTTATCTCCAATCCATCCAAGTTTATCTACAATCACATCTAGAAGCTTATCATGAAAGATTTATCCCTATCACATCCCTCACTTGGATTTGGCAAGAATATCTTCTCTTGGTGTCCCTCCTTTCCAAGTGATTTATTTAATAATTTATATATATATTTTAATATTACATATCGCACATAGATTTTCTCATCTTAGGTTACAATAGGCTTACACACACAGGAGGGGAGTTAGAGCTTCAATACAATTATCTATGCTAATTAATGGTTCGACCTCATATTTTTTTAATCCTACTACAGGCTTAATGTGATACCCCTCGTGTAATTATTTTTCTCGACTTTATTATTTTATATTTTTTTAAATAGTGGAAATGTTGGCTATGGGGCCAATACTAAGTCAAATTGACTTATGTAAATAAATTTTACATTAATATATCAATATTTCTTTCCCTTGGAAATGATATGGGAAATAACACGCAAGTATTGCAGACTTCCTTGTTATCTAAGAGTTTGTTAAGTGGTTAAGTCCAAATGGTAGACCTTCCAAAATTTTCCAAAAACTCTCACGATAAGTATTTCCATGACAAAAATAACATAACTCGAGAGATATGTTACATTAGATAAGGATAGATCAAGAGAAAACAAAATCTTATGAGGGATAAAGGAAATACATTTTCCTTATTTGAAATGTATTAGGTAACTAAAAAAGTTAGGTAGACCCTGAAAGAATGACGTGGCTAAGAAAAATATGTTGGGAAGAAACTAATAATTACCACTAAGTGAAAATAGTTGGGATAATTTTTGGGTTGCGGAAAATCTAGGAGGGAAGCAGGAAACCCATGCTCAGGGGAAGTTGTGAGGTGTGCAATCTGTTGGTTTTGAGAAATGTGACTTTCCCCAAAATTTTTCCTTGAGAGTTATTTATATTCAGATATGTAAATCATTTACTATGTCAATGTGTTAGTAAGAATACTATTAGTTCATTGATCCAAATTGGAACATTGGAGAGAATGGAAAATCCTACAGAGTTTCTAAGAGACGCAGAGTCTGACCCTAATGGAGGTCTGCAGAGGAGGGAGCTCCAATCCCTCTTACAAATATGTTGTGGCCAGCAGAGGCAAGTCACATCTTGGTAATGTCAGAGGTTCAATGGAGGAAGAACGCAAAAATAAGGAAAAGGAGACAAATGGGGTAGAGTCCATGCAAAAGAGCAACACAAAGGACAAGGAGGAAGAAGGCAAAAACCAAGAAAAAAAAGGAAGAAACACAAAAGGGAATGTGTAGACCGAGAACAAAAATCACTCTGAGAGTAGTATTAAATAATCCGACACTATAGGAGCATAGGGAACATATGGAGACTTATGCCATCATATGAAAATTCATGGGATTATGGCCCACTGAAAAAGATTTGCAGACATGGATCAAATATCACTGCAAACCTAAGGGAAGTATCGATCTGCATCTTGGGTCAAAGGGTTTCTTCACAGTGCTGTTTACAAACATCGAAGACAAAGATAGAATATTCAAAGGAGGACCCTACTTTTTTGCAGCAACGGGCCTCTATATGTAGCCTTGGGTGACGAACTTTGTTCCAGAGTGGGAAACTTTCACTTCAATTCATGTCTAGGTAAGGATTTATTCTCTACCTCTCGATTATTGGCAAAATGAATCACTTGTGGCTACAGGCAACAAACTAGGTCATTTTGTCAAAGCCTCAAAAGCCACTAGAAGGGCTAAATATACTTCCTATGCAAGGATTTGTATAGAGATGGATCTTTTAGGAGCTCTTCCAGACGAAGTTATCTTGGAAGTTTTACATGAGGAATGGGTACAAATGGTGGCCTATGAGCATATTCTATTTAGATGCCGTAAATGCCACAAACATGGATGCTTGATCAGAGACTACCCTCTTAGTAAAGTAGAAGAAAAAAGTAAACTGAATGCAAATAAGGACACATAAAACTTTTATAAAGTAGCAACCAGAGGAAAAGGAAGTAAAGAAGAACCAAAGCAACAACATAATGAGGGGCAAGAGGCCAGTCAGAATAAATTCCAAGCTCTAGTAGATATTGAAGACATGCCAAATGAAGACCAAACTATGGAGGAAGACCCTAAAGAAGAGGAGAAGGGGGAAAACTAAACTCCAACACAAAATACTAATGATAAGGAAGAAATAATGATGAATGAAACAGAGCTAGAGATGGACCAGGAAATGACCCAAAGTGAAATAGATCTGGAGGATCATGAACTTCAGGAATTTCTAGACAAAGAACACCTAAATCTAGAAGGAACTCTGCAGCAGGGAACCATGGTGGGGATAGATTCATTACCTCAAGATGAATGCAATAGAATGCAATAGTTGTTTTTTGTGGAAAACTCAAGAAAAGGGGTTAGTTAAAGGAAAAACCATCGACGTGCAGGAGTGCAGAGGTGTGAAAACAATGAAATCAAATCCAGGATTAGCAACCAAAAATGCAGGCAAGAAAACGGGCAGAAAAAAGCAGAAGGAACTATTAATGGAGTGTGGAAAGCTGATGATAGACTCAAGTAAGATGAAAGAGCTGACTAGTTACTCCTTAACAAATCTTTAATTATGAAGTTTACATCTTGGAATATAAGAGGTCTAGGTAGTAAAACAAAGCAAATAATGCTCAGTTTTAGAATGAAACAAGATATGTCGGATATGATCTTCATTCAGGAAACAAAGTGTTCCATCCAGAAAATAAAATTAATCCATAGCAAATGGCTCCATAGATTTGAGTTTTTAGAACTTAAAGTAGATAACACAGCTGGGGGCATTCTCACTCTCTAGAACCCCCAAAAAGTCATAGTGTTAGATGCAGAGGCATCCAGAAACTACTTATCAGTAGTCATTCCACCAGTAGGGGTTTCTGAAACCTTCCTAGTCACTAATGTTTATGGTCCTCAAAGAATAGACGATAAGCTTAGATTGCTACAATTCCTCACTGATCTTAGGGATAGGCAGACTTGCATTCCTTGGATCATGGGAGGGGATTTTAATATGATCAAATCTCATTCGGAAAAGCAAGGAGGAACCAGAGCGCTAAACAAAGACTCATTAGCATTTCAATCATTCACAGAGAACTTGAAATTGGTTGACTTTGACTGAGACAATGGCCTTTTTGCTTGGAACAAAGAGAGAGGAGGGGAAGCTCAGGTGGCCTCTAGGTTAGACAGGTTCATGATATCAGAGGAACTTATGCCTATAAATAATGAAATTACAACAAAATTTCTTCCCTTTGGAGGCTCAGATCACTGACCAATTCAATTAGAAATTAAGCGTTTGGATTCCCCAAGGAATAGATCCTTCAGATTTGAAAATATCTTGCTCTCCCACCCGGATTTCCTCAGTAATATCAAAAAATGGTGGATTGAGGACTTGCAGATCCAAGGATCTAAAATGTTTCTCTTGCATAAAAGACTAAAGCATATTAAGTTTAGACTTAAAGAATGGAACAAGGAGGATTCTGGTAACATTTTTGTGAACAAAAAAAATAATGGAAACCAAAATTCAGGAACTCCACCAAGAGTTGATCCAGATGGTTTTAACAAAGACAAAAATGACTAGGCTGACAAACTTCACCATGAATGGGAAAACCTACAAACAAGAGAAAATATTATGGAGATAAAAGTCCAAAGTGCAATGGCTCAATGAAGGAGAGTGCAACACGAGTTTTTTCCATAGATCCACTATGGCCAATAGAGCATTCAATAGAATCTCAGAAATAAAGGATAAGAAGGGGGAGACTCAGAACACACATAAGGATATTGAAGTGGTGCTTGTCCAGCATTTTCGACACATTTCACGAGAAAACAATCCAGAGGGGGAAAAATCAATAAAGGAAATCACAAGATATATCCTTATGGTGGTGTCTAAAGGGGACATTATTAACCTAAATAGACCAGTAACTGAAGAGGAGGTCAACGAGGTACTCAAAGAAATGCAGAATGGCAAAGCACGAGGCCCGGATGGTTTTAATGTGGATTTCTTCAAAGCTTGTTGCGATATAGTCAAACTGGATATTTTAAATGTTGTAGAGGATTCAAGGGGTAATAAAGCTATCCTAAAATCCCTCAATAGCTCCTTCATCTCCTTGATACCCAAACATGACTCTGCTCAAACAATAGATAAGTATAGACACATAGCTTTATGCAATGTAGTATACAAGATAATATCGAAAGTAGTGGCTAATAGACTCAAACCTCTCCTCCCTACATTGGTGTCAGAGGAGCAATCTGGTTATGTCGAGGGCAAACAAATTTTGAACAACATTATTCAAGCCCATGAGGTGGCTCACTCTCTCACAAGAAAAAAGCAGGTCGGGATGATCATGCAACTAGATATCGCCAAAGCTTATGACACGATCAATTGGGTTTAGATCAAAAAGGTACTCATAGCCTTTGCGTTTGATCACAATTGGGTTAGATGGGTAATGGATCTGGTAACTACATCCATCTTTTCTATTTTGGTTAACGACTCTCCCTCTGAGATATTCATTCCTTCTAGAGGCCTTAGACAGGGAGACCCGCTCTCTCCCTTTCCCCTCATCCTTATGATGGAAGGACTTGGGAGGTCCATCAAGCAAGCCAAAGACATGGGAAAAATTAAGGGTCTTCATGTAACTGAGAATGGTCAGACACTTACACACCAACAATTTGTAGATGACACCATGTTATAAGGAATCCCCACAGTCAAAGAAGCTTCCGCCTACAATCAAATCATCAATGTTTTTGCAATGGCAATAGGTATGGGAGTTAATCTTTCAAAATAAAAAAATTTCTTCTTAAATACTAACATTTCTATTCAAAGAAATATCTCAAGGATCCTTGGCTTCCAAAGGGACTCTGTTCCCTCAAAATATCTAGGAGTGCCTCCCATGGATAGACCAATGCTTAAAAGTGTTTGGGAACCTATGCTAAATAAGTTGCAGGATAAAGCTAAAAAATGGACCTTTAGAGCCTTTAACTTGGTTGGCAGGCTTGTTCTGATAAAGGCAGTTCTACAATCCATCCTGATTTTCATCTTATCAGCCCTTCCAGCTCCCAAAGGAGTCTCAGAGCAGATTAGGAATAATCAAAGAGATTTAATATGGGGTAAGGAGGAAACCAGGAAGAAATAGGCCTTGGTTTCCTGGGACAAAATCTGCAAACCCAAGAGCCATGAGGGTCTAGGCTTAGATGATTAGGAGATTCTTAGTAAAGTGCTAGGGGCCAAGCTTTGGTGGCAATGGGTGCAAGAGCCAAAAGCCCATTGGGCAAGGATTTGGAAAGAAAATATGCCAACTCTTGGCACAGAAGGGATGTCATAAGAATGTCAGGAAACATAAAATGCTCTCACATCTGGAATAGGGCTTGGGATAATAGAAGCATAGTGCAACAACATAGTTTCTAGGAAATCAGAGAAGGTGATCAAGCACTCTTTTGGGAGGAAAAATGGCAACAAGAACGAGTGTTGTTAAAAGAGGACTTTGTAAGTCTCAAATAGGAAATAGATTCCCAAGGGTTAAACAAAGTAAATCATTTTTGGGATATCTCATAGGTACAGGGAAAGTGGAGAAGCTGGAGCAACATTGACTGCAGAGATAACAACCTCATAACAATGGAAGCAGAGGCACTGAGGAGCTTACTAAAACAAAGGATGATCTTGGTCACAGAGGGGCAGGATCAATTGAGATGGGGTAACAACAACAAAGATACCTTTAATCTCAAGGAGGCAAAGAATATTCTCCTTGGGCTGGAGTCCAGTGTTCTAGAAAAAACCTGGTAGCAACTCTGGATATACTAAGGATGGATGAAGATCAAGCTTTTTATGTGCCTAGTTCATCATAAGAAAATCTTAACTTCGGACAATATTAGAAAAAGGGGTGTTTTGGGTCCTTCCAGATGTCAATTTGTGAAGAGCAAGAGGAGACTATGGGGCACATTCTCAAGTGTTTCTCTTACACCACCTCGCTATGGGATTCTTTTTCCAACATTTTCCAACAAACAGATAGGGACAGAGGAAGTATCACTAATACCGCAAATAAATGGAGAAGGATCTTTTCGGACAATGAAGCTCTTAATTTGGCCTAGGCTTTCACACTAGGATTCATTATCTGGAATGTGTGGAAAGAAAGAAACAAAAGAATCTTCAAGAATGAAAAGTCCAACCCTCAAAAGCTTTATGATTTGATTTTGAATCAGATCAGGGAAACAGTCAGTACGATAGTGCGCAATATCCCAGAGAATCCTCTCTCAAATATGGAGCTGAGAACTCTCAGACTTCTGGGATTGCAAGAGATCATTCCCCAAGGGCTAGGAAAAAAGGATACCACCATGTATATAGAGAAATATTTCTGGCACCCTCCTCTGAAAAACTACCTGAAATTCAATATTAATGATGCCTCAAAAGGCAATCCAGGAACAACTGGTTTTGGAGGAGTTTTAAGAGATGAAGAGGACAAAATCATGTTAATCTTCCACAACAATTTAGGTAAAGCCACCAATAACATGGCGGAATTAATGGCTCCGGAGTAATGCCTCAAGATTCTGATTCAAAATCGCAACCCAAATGTCATTATAGAAGCAGACTTTGAAATAACCATCAACTTTGTAAAAAGAATTAGTTGTGGTACTAAACCGGAGAAAGTCTCAAATCATTGGAGACTAATTCAGGTTTATCAACGAATTCAAGTACACGTTCAGGGACTTCTACTATTATTTTCAATCATGTGCACCGAAATGTTAATAATCTTATGGACATTCTGGCTAACCAAGGGGTGAACAATGCAGATTGCAAGATGGATAAGAAGTGGTAGGAAATGCCCCAAAACCATTTAAAGGCACTTTGCAATGAACAAGTAGCAGAGGACATTGAAGTGGTTCGATATTAAGGGCGGGTGTCATGTAGGAATGGAGTTTCCCCAGCCAAAGCATCCTCTGCCTCTTAGTTTGGATTTTCTCCCGAAGTTTCTCCTTTGGGCGCCCCTGATTCTCGAATGGATTTGAGTCGGAGCTTTTTGCTTCATCAGGGCAATCTCAGATTTAGGGTCCATGGTAGGATCAGAAGTAGTGGGAGGTTCATTCCTACAATCACTGGAATTGTTTTCCTTTCCGGGTTCGAGTGAAATACTGTGCCACGGTGGTTTTCTGATGATCACGAGAAGTTTTCATGGTAAGCAGTTTTACTTTTTTGGCCGTGATTCCATTGAGTATTCAACACGTGGCAAAAGCTTCTTTTGTTTACCACCCTTCATCACAAATTAATGTTTGGTTGTGTGGGGTGGGAGCGATTTGGCTCCTGGCCATTGGATCTATGCGCTCGGGTCAACGGTTGGGAAATAGTGGGTGGTTTGTTGGGTTCAGGAGGATATGAAAACCCTTTGGCATGGTTTTTGAGGCAGAGGATATACGATATTAACTCATCTGTTAGCCCCTGCTGGTTGGGTTGACCTGAGGCCGTTTGTGAGGTTTTTGTGTTTAGTAAGGAACTGTTTTTCCAAAGCTCTTGGTTTCTGACAACTTATGTACACTATGTAACCATATATTGAATTAATGATATAGAAGGCTTTGGTCTTGCTACGACAAGAAAAAAGGAATACTATTAGTTGGTTATTGTGATTAAAAGAAACATAGAAGGAGACATGTGTAGCATTCATTAGATAGTACATAGGAAGTGGTATGAAATTTTTTAGCTTTGAATACATAAGTAAGTATAGGTGAATGCTTGTATTATATTCCATTATATCAAATAAATTATTTGTAGTGAATAAGTTAAACATTAGTAGATTAAGTTTATGGTAAAGTTTGGGAAGTCCTATTGGTTTTTACTTAATTAGTAATTTCCAAATTTAATAAAGATGAGTATATAATTTTAGAACTAATAATTTGCAAGTTTAATAATTTTGAATGAGTATTATGATATGATTCTATAAAAAATTATTTTTAAAAATGTACAAGGCCTATGTGGCACACTTACGTATAATTGTGCCTATGGAAGACTAGGTATATGATTTTTTGACTTATATTTGGTTGGGAATCTCAGATAAATGATCATAAAATGGAAACCAAGGTGTTAAATATTAGGGAATTATTAAGAATATAAAATCGAAAAAAAGGATAAAACACATGGATCTAACCCATGGGATTCAGGTGAGTGGCATACGAATCAAAAATAAAATTACAGCTCTTGAGATAGAGGTGTGTGTTGCTTAGTGACAGGAAAATGTAACATTTATTGTGATAGAAAAAATGAATTCTAAACAAAGTACAAGAGGGTTAGAGTGATCTTATGTACAATCCATATTAAGAGTGCTTGCTAAATGTTGCTTACATCAAGCTCTAAGCATGAGACTTAAAACGAATATTTCTATCACACTAAAATATTATATATGCATCAACACCTAAATAGTGATTGTGTTGAAGACATAAGCACAAATATGGAAAATCATAGCTAGACTACAAAGTGTACATTGAAGTAATCAACACTAGTGAGCCTAGTGAACTTCACACTCAAGCTTGTGTTGTTTTCTAACAAGGTACATCACTCGAATATGCGTATAAGGAAAATATTACCTAATTAAACTCATTTATCATAGCTTAGAAACAAAAGGCTCAGTGTCTTGATTAAATAGAAGAAGACTATCAAAATATAGCTATAAACTATATAGTAAATTCTTATAGAAAATAGAAGATCCAGTCATGGACAATTACAAAGGGTAGAAGAAAATAATTATGAAGGTTATGAAAGATAATTTTACACAATGGTAACTACATTTGTGCCAAATGTTTTCTATTATCAATTTATTAAAATTAACATTGTATAGTACTATGAAAAACTTCGAATTGGAATTATATTATATAGAAAAAGCTGGGAGTTACAACCCGAGCTCAAGAATATTATATACAAAAAATAGTTTTATTATGATGTACTGAGTTTGACCCCATTTAGATCTTAGTTCATTTTGTCTATTGTTCCTTGTACCTCCCTTGTCAAATGCATCCCTCTTATTCTCATGATAAAAAATCACTCCCTAAAATATAAAATACAACTCAAGAAAAGGGATTAGAGCAAAAAGTAAGTAGGGTTACAACTAAGCATGGTTAAAGAAACATCAAACTATAAATATGCATATGTAATACCTTATTATGATTTTAATATTTTCAAATAGATATAAGTTTAAAACACAACAATTAATTAATTAAGTAAGATATATCATAAAGAGTTATTACCATTCACATTATTAACTAAAGAAATTCTAAAAATATGGAAACAATGTCCACAACAAGGAGGGGAAAGATATATATTTAGAATATTCCAAATTGGATGTTTGGATTATTAAGGGAGTTGAACTCTTAAATATATATGGGTATGTGTAATAAAAATTAGAAACATAATTTTACAATGGTTATCATTGGTAAATTCTCATGTGAACATGAAATTAAATATTTAAATGTTGCTTTAACAATTAAATCATTTCCCAACGCATATTGAAATCATACACTTTACAATTGAATAAAATCATTGCAGACACACTCGATAAGTAGAAAATGGATTTTAAAGTTATATTTATATATCAGAATAAATAAAATACCACTTCTCTATTTTTACTATTCGAATGTAGTCTAAGATTACCACTCAATGCAAATTTAAAACAGATCAAGTTTAGTTTCAAGTGGTTATTATTAAAATTATCTAGTTTCACTACAAGTTAATTAAATGATATTTGAAATTCCAATGGAAATTTCAATTTACCTGTGTAGATGTCTTCCAGAACTAAACAATTTCCCAACGTATATTGAAATCACACACATTACAATTTAATAAAATAATTGAGGACATAGTTTCTCAACATTGTAAAAATTTTGTAGAACATTTCTACAAATCAACTAGCTTTGATACCCTATAGAACGTTTTCTATAAATCAGCTAGCTCTCATAACATGTAGAAATTTCCCACCTATAGATCACCTCGTAATGCAATGTGCTAAAGCAAATCACTTGATCTACTTCTACAAACAATTTAGCTGAAGCTTAATCAACCATGAGCAACATCAGTAAGAACACATATAACTAATAAGGAGAATCAATCACACATAACACACAATAATTTACCCGGGGAAAGCAAGTGCCTAAAACCCCATATCTAGCACGTGCCTAAAACCCCATATCTATATTATAATACAAATGGAAATATAGTTTGATTACATAAAGCCTTAGCTCAGAAGCTATCCATATGTCAGTACAATTCCTTTGCTTCTCATAGACAGCCAAAAGCTTCTCACAAAACTTCTCCTAATTCCTTGTGTAGTTTCCTTGGGGTCTAGTATTGCCACCTATGTGAATTGGCCTCTTCACACACTCACTAACCTCTAATCTAACTGCAGAAACCTGAAGGAGATAAATCCTCATCATGGATGAGCTTCCTTTACAAGAAAAATATTCATCCAACTGATAGTACATTGTCCTTTATTTGAACTCAATTGGGTCTCTATCTGAACTAACATGCATCAATCATCCATGAGTGAGTACACACTTATCTGAAGATAATAGTTGTCACATGCATGCAAGCATCAGCAAACTATATCTCTTTAATTCAACAACTTGTTAGATTAATCTAACTAAACTTGACTAAGTTAAACTAAGTCAACTGATCTTCTCAATATAGAACTCATACTTAGTTCCTTAATCTGTGGAGCAAATCAAGGACACATTCCCCAATTAGTGGAGAAATAATTGCATGTTCTCACAAAGACTTTAAGTTTTCTTTTCCTTAACTAATTAAATCATGGAGAGTTAATTAATTAATATTCCAAACTGCTGGTAAGACCAAATTCAAATTTACTTCCTATAGATAGACTAGGGATTGCTATAAATAGGAAGAGACCATGAAAAGTTATTTTTAGAACTTATTTTTAGCAGTTTCACCTCTCACCCAAGGTGGCCAAAATGCTCACTGGTCAAATTGCTATTTTTAGAAGTGCTATTTTTAGCAGTTCTATTTTTAGCACTTTTTAAATTTAGCATTTCTTCTTTGACACTTTTCAACAAACGTATATTGAAATCACACACTTTACAATTTAATAAAATCATTAAGGACGATCTCGATAAGTAGAAAATAGATTTTAAGGTCATATTTATATATTTAAATAAATAAATTAACACTTCTCTACTTTTACTATTCAAATGTAGTCTAAAATTACGAGTCGAAGTAAATTTAAAATCGATTAAGTTTAATTTAAAGAGGTTATTAGGTTATTATTAAAATTATCTAATTTCACCCCAAATTAATTAAATCATATTTAAAATTCGAATAGAAATTTCAATTTACCTATTTAGATATTTTTGAGAACATATAATTTTATTTATAATTCCAAAAATTTATGATATTTATTGTACAAATAGATAATGAAATATTAACTATCAAACAGTTAAACATCCATTTAAGGATATTATAGTGCGGAACAAAACATATTTTTTTAAACAAAAACCTTTGAAAATTAAACCTTATTTCATAAACCAAATTCACCTTTTGATTTTTTTATTCATATGAAGCTCTTCTTTATCGAATATGCAATGGAATACTTACTACAACGTAATATATTTAATGGAGTATTTTATGCTAAAATTTTATTAAAACATACGAAGGGCTTGAAACATTATACCAAGTTATCGCATGAGGCCTACATTCCATATTTATTAAACAATATTTCATTAAAAGTACACCAAGTACTAAATATTTCATTTAACATAGGACACCTGACCTCAAACTACTTGTAAATTGCTTCAGGTCTGGCTTGCCCAAGCTCCCTCTTTTGGCCACGGATCCGACAAGGAAAGTAAATATGATTAAGAAATATTTCAATGACATTCAATACATATATTAAAATTCTTATCTATAATACATGTATTATATTTATTCATATATATTATATATTATATATGTATTATTTAAAATTAAAAAATATATATATATGTATTTATTTATTAATTTTTTAGTTATATATATAATCTCATTTGAAATTCAAATTTATACATTATACATATTATTGAGATTTTATACCAAGTATATTCTCTAAGTTTTTTAGAAAGTTATTTGGAATCTATAATAAAATTTAAAAGTTTGAAGCTTATAATCAAAATTTTATTCTTTTATTTGAAATTAAAAACATATCTACATTTGAAATTTCTTTCATTTAAATTCAAAAAATTTATTTCTAATGATTTAGTAAAGAAATTGTGTTTCAATTTAGCATGAGAGGAGCTTTGAGATTTCATGATAGATTTTGTAGAAATGCACCGTTTTAAATGGAAAATCTTATTACATTTAATATTTTGATTTCCTCTTGTATTTTTGGAAAATAATTGCATGTTAAATACATATTTTATGACCACATGTTTTATATAGTGGGTAAATTTTACTCTCTCACTTAAGGTAAAAATTGAATTTTATTAATAATGTATGTGAGATAAAGAGGAGAACATTATAACGGGTGAGTTATATATTAATTTCATTTATTATAATATTTTATATTAGAGAGCTAATTATTATATATTACTCAAAATATTTAATTCGAGTGGGAATTTGTTTAAATGATGAATATGTATTTTAGTTAGTAAACGATAATAATTATCAATCTAATTTTGTATGGAAGTTACGAGAAGTAAAAATGAAACGAACTTCTAGACATTTAAAAGAAGATGTAGAAGATTGTTCAAGGGGCTTTTGGGTAGATTGAATGATGCTGGTGCATTGGAGATCAAGAGTTATTTTTTTTAAACCATCATGTACTTGCTAAAGTGGTGTTGTTGATTGTGACTTAGGATTTTTATTTATTAATATCTATTTCTTTCTTTTCTTTCTCTACATTATTTTTATTTCAGGTTTTATTTATTGGTTCATTGTGCAAGTTATTGATATAACATGATTATTCAATAGTATTGCATGAGATGATGATTAAAATACAACAATACTCTGAAAATACATGTGATCAAGGGATTTATTTGCACATAAATTTAAATACTATAAAACTAGTCTTCCTATTTTAATTTTCTTGTTAATTTGTTTTTTATTTTTCATTTATTTATTTTACTCGTAATATGCGGTGATTAGAAACGCTTTGACATGATAGAATTGATTTTAATATCCCACACATTAAAGTCGGTTTAGTTTTTCATCCAATATTTACTATTTAGAAAAATTAAATCAAATAATTTAATTGTTTTCCTGCTAGACAAATAATAATGGAACTTAGTGCCATATTGTGTCAACTACAACCTTTATATTAAATGCATTTCAACCAATATTTCCTAACTTTTTTCTTTTCATTTTATTTTACTTTTAATTTCTACTAACCCTTATATTTTGCAAGAAATGTGATATACTAATTTAAGCATCATTTAGGCATAATGATATTTTATTTTAAATAAGTTTTCATGTGTTAAATGTCTACCACATCTATTCCCTAAAAATAAATATTTTATTTAAAATACTCTTTACTCAATAATCTCGCCTTTTGTTAATTAGAAAATCTATTTAATTTACATTATTTTACAAAGACTATTCAATTTTGATTATCATGAGGGATTAACCCTTGTGGTAGAAGGTGGGCCAACCCTTGTCACCTAGAGCTGGAGGATATATGATCCTCAGTGGTATGGTCTCAAGTTGTCCTGAGTTACGGGGACAGTTTGAGCACCAACTGCTTTTGGAGCTGTCACTGAGGAACAAATTGTCAAAGTTTCATTTTCCTTGTAACTAGATTAATTGGATAAGTTTGTGACATGCGGGTCAAGAGGATCACCACGTCACATGCCTTAAACATTTTTAAGAATATATTTTCTTATTTTATTCATCTGGTGACTCCTATATTATATATATTATTATTTTTCTCAATGGATTTCTCTTGGAATTTTTTGTAATCTAACTGATCTTCTAACATACCTAGTTTGTTTCATGTTTTTGTTTCTCCTAATATTGATGATTCTAAATAAACAACTTTGAAGGAGAATCAAGGTTATTTGACCACCTAAAGGAAGATGTATGTGATGATGTTTTCAATAGTTATTATGTCGATTCATTTTAGGTTCATGTTGATTACTTCAAACCTATTATGCATGACCAATGTGATAATGATTATTGAATTATAGATTTAAATTTGAAACCATATTACAACTATGATATTTTTCATATAAATAATCATGATAAATATGACTATGTAACTAACAATCAACCAATTTATGATGATTATGGACATAAAAAAGTTATCTTACATCAAAATGCAAATGAACTAATTCTAAACTTTATTTTAACTAATTGGAATTTATTTATCTTACCATATATACATCATAACTTCAATAACTCCTTCTAAACTACACAACATCCCTTTTCTCATTATGATGAATATAAATTCCGAAAATATATAAGTTGTCGCATGAAATATCCTAGCACAATTTCAAATTTCTCTAATAATTAAACTATGAATATATTGCATATACATTAATATTAGAAATGTTTTATTATTTAAATAATCACCAAATTATTATGATTTTGTAGAAGATTGGATGGAAGAAGTCTTTAAGAGCATCATTTTATCATTGTGTAGGCACCAGCTCCCTTTAAGGAACTAAAATGAGAAAAACACCTTATCCTTTCATACAATTACTAAACATATTACTATTTTCGAAACATAAACGTAAGCATCTTGAGTTTGATTAATTGTTGTATTGGTTACACTAGTTGTTTGAATTATCTAAATAAATTTGATTCTAAAAAAACATTGTATATAAATCATGTATATAAATAAACCTTTTGATGCTTCCTAGCTTGATAATGAATAAAGATTAACTATTTTACATCTTGAATAGTCATTATGTGATCAAACTAGAATTGAATACCTATATGTGTCCTTCGTATGAACCATAATAATGAGATTTTTAGATACATATTTAAAGACTCTTTATAAATATTGTTTGAGGGGTAACAATATTTAAAGGGAGTAGATATTAATTTGTTAGTAATGTCACCTTCGTATTGAATATTCCTCACCACATTCCTATTCCTTACTACTTACACATAAAAAATAAGGGACTATACTAATTTATAAGGTTTAGACCTATAATTGTAAGCTTGAGCTTTCATAAAACTCAATTGAAACTTTGGTGAAATTATTTAGTCACATCATTACCGTACATGAGACAGTCCCTTATCACTATACTACCCTAGCGATAACGACATATTTTTTCTTTGGTGGGGCATGCTGGTATCTTTGCCTGCGATATTGACACTTCTTAGCACTGGAGCAAGGACAGTGGCATTAGATTTAAATCTAATTCGCAACCATCCCACTCCTCTTGAGGTAACTTCTAATGGGGCATGCTGACATCTCCAACAGGGCTATGAATGATTGCTCATAATGGGCAAGGTCAGTGGTATTCGACTAAGTCCATTGTGTAATCCTCCCATCTTTTGAATGTTATATTTTCTAAATAAATTGAAAGAAGGGCCTCTAACGCAAAGGTCAAACAAGAATCTAGAAAGCTCTTAATATTATGATTCTGGATGACTCCGTCAGGGCTATGAACACTCGTATCCAAGTGACAACCAATTCTGGAAACTCATGTTATATGTAAAAAAGGGAACTAAAATCCCTCATGCATGTGCTCACTTTAAATAAACTAAAAAAAATCACTCTTGTGTATCGTAATTAGATTGATGGTTTATGTAATTTCTTAACCATTAGATGCAAGTAGGTATGACTTTTTATGGTTTTGGATGTTCTTCTGAAGTGGTACATTTATCATCTTTGAGATCATGTACCTTAAAGCTTATCATACCTACCTTGATATGCTTAATATACAAAAAAAATGTATTATGTATGTAAATAATCACTGAAATTGTTAATCTATACATTTTGGCATGTCACATTTATTCTTGTTTTGTTCTTGCTATCGATTGACTTAGCCTTTAAGACTTGAAATATTTCATTCTATTGATTAGAAAATTATTTGAAATCTATATCAAAATATAAAATTCTCAAACTTATAATTAAATTTTTATTTTAAATTTGAAACTGAAATACTATATACCTTTCAAATTTCATTCATTTAAACTCAAAAATTTTATTTCTAATGGTTAGGTAACCAAATTGTGCAGGTTTCAATTTAGCATGGGAGGATAATTGAAATTTCATGAGAGATTTTTTATAAATGCAAGCATTTAAAATAGAAAAACATGTTACATTTAATATTTTGAGTTTATTTTGAGTTATGGAAAATAAGTTCACATTAAATACATATTTTATGACCTAATGTTTCATATAGTAGAAAATTTTTACTAGGTCTCAACTAAGGTTAAATAATGAAGTTCATTAATAATTCATCTGAGATAATGAGGAGAATATTGTAAAGGGTGAGTTATATTTTAATTTTATTTATTATAATATTTTTTACTAGAGAATTAAGTATTATTTTTTCTTTTCATTGAAGAATATTACTCAAAGGATTTTAATGTGGAGAATTCGAGAAGGGATTATTTAAATGATGAATATGTATTATAATTAAAAAAATAACAATTAATAATTTAATTTTGTTTGGAAGTTAGAGAACTAAAAATGAAACAACTCCTAGACATCTAAAAGAAAATGTAGAAGATTTTCCTAGAGACCTTTTTGGGAAGATTGAAGGATGCTAATGCATTGGAGATGAAGATTTATTATTTTTATGGCCATCATGTACTTGGTATAGCAGTGTTTTTCATTGTGACTATGAGGATTTTTTTTAATCATATCTATTTCTTCCTTTTCTTTCTGTATGTTATTTTTATGTGGAGTTTATTTACTTGTTCATTCTGCAGGTTACTGATATAACATGATTATTAAATAATATTGCATGAAATAATTCTTTAGATACTTAAATACTTATTATTTAAAGTTTTTTAAATTATATTTGAATTTATTTTTTGAACCAAACTCTAACAATATATGTTATTTACATTTTTATTTTCACATAAATTTAAATACTATAAAACTAGTCCTCCTATTTTATTTTTACTGTTAATTTGTTTTTAATTCTTCATTTATTTATTTTACTATTAATATGTGGTACTTAGAAATGCTTTGACATGATCATATTGATTAACCTCCCACAAATTAAAATTGGTTTAGTTTTTCTTCCAATATTTACTATTTAGAAAAACTAAATTAAATAGTTTAATTTTTTTGTTACAACATGAATAGTAATAATACTTGGTGCCATGTTGTTTCAACTACAACATTTTTATTAAGTGCATTTAAACCAAATTTCCCTAACTTCTAGCTTTTCGTTTTTTTCAATTCTTTTTTAATTTTTACTAACCCTTATGTTTTGGGAGAAATATGATATATTATTTTAAACATCATTTAGTCATACTGATATTTTATTTTTAATATGTTTTCACATGTTATATTCCTACCACTTTTAGTTCTTAAAAGGAATTATTTAATTTAACAACTCTTTATTTATTAATTTGGCCTATTTATTTGTTAATTAGAAAATATATTTAAACTACATTATTTTATAACAACTATTTAATTTTCATTATGATAAGGGATTAACCCTGCGGTGAAAAGTGGACCAACCCTTTTTACCCAGAGTGGGAGAATTGAGGATCCTCATTAGTGTGGTCTTAGGATGTCCTCACTTAGCGGGACAATTTGAGCACCAGCAGATTGTTAGAAAGTCTAGAGAGACACTCTAAACTAACTAGAGCTCTAGCCATTATTCACTAGTGACAAGAGATGGATTTGGAAAACCCTGTAGCCTATACGCAAAAAAAATTCAGTGAACATCCTTTCACTTCTAAAAGGACTTGTGGTAGGTTGATCCAGATTATTTATTTCACTAATGTATTCAAAATTCCATCAAAAAA
The DNA here is from genome assembly GCA_000404065.3 of Pinus taeda. NCBI lineage: Eukaryota > Viridiplantae > Streptophyta > Pinopsida > Pinales > Pinaceae > Pinus > Pinus taeda. Next base: position 57,278 of record APFE031652835.1, read on the forward strand.
TGCCATGAAAGACACATGTGCATACACTTTAAATAAGAACAAAATCAAAGGCAACCATAAATAAAAGGAGCTCACAAAAGAAGATAATGGAATACAACCAATGTGGACTATATCTTCGATCCTTCCTCAAAGTTGGGAGGCCACATGCATTAATATCAACAAAATAAAAAAGCATACATGGAAAAATTACACCTTATACCTCTCATTGTAGGGATGACCTAAAAATGGGTTTTTCATATGGTGAAATAAACTACACCATCAGATCCCCGAAAAAATATCACGAAATTTAAGTATAAATCTAGCCAATTTCTTTCAATGTGACCTCTAGGGATTTAGAAATTATAAAATATTCCCCATAAATTCTTTGGGGAATATTATTGTAATATTCCATATAGATTCGCTTGAAGATCATGCTTGCTCATGGTTCTTGCTATATAAGGTCTCAACAAATTGTTCCATTGGTTGGGTTCTTCCCTTCTACCTACCTCTCTCTACGATGAATGAAAAAATCCACTCCTTATACAAGTTCTTCAGGCATTGATAATAAATCTCCACTCGGTTCAATTAGTTTCGTTAGCTATATTTGGTTGTTGGCAATGTCGATGGTCAAAGTTTTAATCCTTATAGATCACCACCATTGATTATTTTAAAATACTGACAAGGCATCATGAAAATTTCACCGGAAATCGGTTACCACCTGTCATTATTTATTTATCATTTGTTTATTTTTATGCCCATGGAGTTTGGCAAGTCTACCAACCTAGTAGACCACCAACTCATTTGGTTGGCCTCTAGTTCAAAATGTCATACTTAGCCATGAGGCCAAATTTTTTGTCCAAAATAGACTATAGTCAAACCTCCAAACTAGTCATATCCAAGTCATCTCAAAAGTTTCCTACAAATTTTGTCCTATTCCAGGCCTAACTGGCCAATTGCAAGGTGTCACATGGCACTGTGTGATTGGGCGAAATGGTGCCCCTCGATTAGGCATTATCCAACCAATTTAGTCCCGCCATGTGTTGGCTCTAGATTTGTCTAGAATATTCACTGATTTTGTTGACCATACTTACACATCACTATCCTCACCATTGAAGTCAGATGCCACGTGGTATCATGTCCGACTACTATGTGGTAGGCATACTTATAATTTTTTTAGTTATTTTTCAAAAGGTTTAGTAAGACATAACATTCTCAAGCGGTGTCAAATGAGGGTGGAATTTGTGTTATTGGATTTAGAATGATGCACTATTCGAATTGAGATAGATTTAGTTGAGATTTGAATAATTAAAAAAATTGGCCTTCTAAAATCCTCATGAATAATTCCTCCCCACTAAATATCTTTTGGGAATCTAAAATACTTATCAATCAACTAGAAAGTGAGGTAATTTCTCCTCATCTTCTCCTTCTAAATCTAGCAGGTCTTATTTGGATGCATCCCCTTGAACCCATATGAAGGTACTCCACATCTCCTCATCGTGACATCTCAGTCCTCTTTTCAAGATTGATGTCTGTAGGTAAATTTTTAGAGTATTCTTGTGTAAAATTTTACATTGAAGGAATCTATCCAATATCCTCTATGTCCATTATCAAAGGAAATTTGTAGAGCTTCAAGTCTTCAATATTAACCATGGAATACATTTCCATGTATGCTTCCAAGTGAAGGAAAAAAGAATTATCTCCAATCTTCTATAAGATAGTGAAAGGACCATATCGAATTGGTCCCAATTTATTTCCTTCCTCCTGCACTCTTTCTTTGTTAATATGGAGCCATAACCTATCTCCAACCTACAACTGGTAATCAAATTGGTGTTTGTCATGTCAAGCCTTGTATTGGGCCTAAATTTTCTCTAAGTGTTCCTACACTATTTGGTGAGTCGTTTGGATTCACTTGATGAACATTTGTGTTTTTTCCTTCTCATGTTGTTCATTGGAATATTCATATTTCTCAAAGACCATGTTTAAGTGATCATTGAGCACGTACACAAATTATGTCTTAGACAATGCCCTATGGGTAGATGAATGCATGGCCCCATTATATGCAAGATTTGCATAAGGACGTTTCTCTCCACAATGGCCTCAAATTTTGTCAACTAATGTCTGGCTAACCATCTCTATTTCTTCATCGGTTTGTGGATGAGTAAGTGGGTAAGTAGTAGAAATGTTGCAGAAATGTCATGTCATTTGATACAAAAAGAACTTATGTCATTGTTTCAAATTCATCTTTTAAGTATGCATAAGTGATATAAAGCAAAGGCAATGGTTCACAACATGATCCATTTAAGATCTCTATATTTCATTTTAACCCTGGTTTGAGGATTCTTAAGTTCTCCCTCACCCTGGTTAGGAACATTTCACCCATTCGGCCTACAAATTTGCTCTTTACTTTGCTAGCCTACCCCGTGAACATTCCCTTTAATGAATTGATCTTGTTCTTCTATCCATTTGTTGACTCCATAGCCCAATGGCCTAAAGACCCTGTTCTATCCATCTGTTCCAAGAATTTCACCACCAAACCTTTAACTCAAAACCAAAACCCCAATGAACATTAACAACTAGCCTAAAACCCTAGAAAAACAAAGCTAAATTACATAGAGAGAGCCCTCCCTGAGTCATAGGTTGCCTAGAGCCTATAGTTAAAAGATTTGTTTGCAGTTACATCAGTTGCTTCCTTCTTCCGATAAATTTTAAGGAAGATTATGAGTGATAACATAGTGGTGACTCCACTCGGGAACTCAAATCCTAAGTCCTAATAAATTTAAGGTCAAATTTTGAGCCTCTTAAAGTAATTTATTAGAAGTTATTTTCAAAAAAAAATCTTACATAAAACAATAAAAAATTTTGAAATTTTTGCTTGAAGGACTAACTCAGATCCAAACGCTGCCCCGATAGTTGATAATACTAACCTGATTTCAAGGAAATCTAAAAGAGAAGAAATTTAAGTTAGTTACGTACCTTTAGTTAAAGCTAATTCGTGTCCTCATGAGTGGTTGTTTTTAGAAGATCTTCCCTTTGATGAGAAATTTGATTTGTCATTATTTAAATCAAAGTTTGAAAGTGAAATTTATGATATTGTCCTAGATCCTGAGTTTACTGTAGACCTTGAAGTCCAAAAAACAAACAAATCAATTGATGAGTACATTTTGAATTCACCACAATCATCCCTTAGTACAACCAATATCCCTGAGCTTTCTGAACAATCATACACTATGCTTAGTTCGCCATTATTCACATCGTCATTATTCCCTTCAACTTCTGAAGTTCATTCCCCAACACCATTCATACCCTTAGTCCCTTATCAACCTAGCACTACTCATCCACCATTTACTATTTCTAGTTCATCCTCCACTACTATATCATCTTGCAGTACCTCAACTCCACATATTAACCTCTCCCAGCTTATATCCATGGAAAATAGATATGCTCCTCTTGTGTTTCATGCCCCACTTGGTGCCATGCCAACAGACTACCAGAGTAAAATCGTACAATTTTATGGCATAGGACACTACACTGCACAACACCATGTCAATAATATGACATAATAGTTCAAGTTACATGAAATTGATATAGTTGACGTTCAAATGAGACTATTTCTCATATTTAGTTGGTGATGTTAGAAAATATTTTAGAGGATTACCTTCTAATAGTATTGATAGTCTAGATGTATTTTATCGACAATTTTTAAATAGATGGGAGAAGAAAAATATTACAAGGGGACGTAATGAAACTGTACACGATTATTGCACTAGGTTTAACAATATATACAATGTGATTCCAGTTAACATTAAACCCGCACCTGATTTAGCATTAATAAAGTTTCTTGATGGCTTTGACAAGGACATGGCGTACCAGCTCAGGGAACGAAACTCCCCAACCTTAGAGGTAATGTAGAGTGTAGCAGTTAGTCTAGAAGCTAAGTTATTAGCTAGAGGAGCTAGAGTTAGGAATGAAAGAAGAGGAACAAAAGAAGACAAAACTTCACCCATTGATGTCAAAATAAATATCCTAGCAAAAGGCATTGAAACGTTAGTGGATAGAATAGAGAATATGGAGAGGAAACCTCAATGGGATAACCAACAAGCCCTCTGGTTAGAAGCCCAAACTTTTTAAAAAACCAAAACCAAAACACTAGTGGGAATGGACCTAAATATTCAAGAGAATTATGCAAAAACATCCTAGCCTGATGATCCAGAACAAGATATAGAAATTAATCTTATGGGATTGGATGATGATGATATTATTTTCCTAACCCAATATGAGCAGGAACTACATATGCTGCAGCAATTGCAAATCCATTCCAGAGAGTTATTTGATTATAACAAGGATATGATTTTTCCATTTTTGAAGTGCATAATCAGTATAACCTAAGGAGTAAAAAGAACTCTGATACTCTTGATCAAACTAGGAAAATAATGCCAAATAAATCTAAGAAAATCAAAGAAGTTTTGGTTTCTAAAATCCTCTAGATTCTCCCCAAACAAAACCAGAATCCTTCTTGCCCTACCATTGTAGATATCACCCCTAATCAACCTTCTGATGATCAACCCTCCACCTCAATTCCCTCTAAAAAACCAATGGACACACCTCAAAACACTAGAATTGAAAACCAACAAAGAGAGGTCCCCAATAGTGGAAAAGAAGACCATCCCAACCAAACCCATGTTGTGAAAATTCCGAACCTTCAAATAGAAAAGGCCCCTTTGCCATTAAATTTGGGATCAAAGGTAGCTAAACTAAATATTTCAGTTCCTTTAATAGAACTAATCAAGAATGAAACATACCAAACACAGATAAACCAGACCCTAAACATTGCTAAAAATGAGGATTTTGTTAACCTATTTGATGACCAACTAGAAATTATATTTGGTCCTCATGTTAATGGAAACCCACTAGAAGGAGGAATACAACCTTTTTACATTAGCCTTGGCATCCATGACAAAATTATTCATAATGCAATGTTGGATTATGGCGCATCCCACAATTTAATACCCAAATTAGTAGTGGAAAAATTGAACCTAGACATTACAAGATCTTACAAGGACTTATTCTCATTTTACTCAAGTCATGTAAAGTGTTTAGGATTGATCAAAGACCTATGTGTTGCCTTAGTTCAAAATCCTTCCCAGAGTATCCTGATGGATATTGTGGTTGTTTACATCCCACCAAATTATGGCATGTTGTTATCTAGATCGCGAGGAGCAAAAATTCAGGGATCTTTACAACTTTATATGTCATATGTGACAATCTCTGTATTTGGAAAACCCAGAAAGTTGTATCGAGAAACTTTAATTAAATATATCGTAAGTAGCTAGGATAAGCCTCAAAACATTCATATCTAGTTTGTACATTTAGAGACTGATTCATTTATCATGTATAATGCTAATAAAACACAAGAATTTCTCTTAGACAATGTCAATACAGAACCAAAAGAAATTGCAATTTCAAAACAAGAGGAAATTATCCAAACTTTAGAACTTTCTACTAAACAAGGTAGTCAAAATAAGGAAAAGTTTGTTGTGCCAGATGATGAAAATTATGAACATGAAGTATTATGGCATCGTGAATTTGATGGATCAGTAATTAAACTTGGAGCAGGAGTAGGAATTTGGATACACAATTTGGAGTATAATCACTTAGAAGGCCATGCATACATACTAAATTTGAAATTAACTAACAATATGGCCGAGTATGAAGCGCTATTTTTATGCCTTAAATTAGTTAGGAATCTAGAAGCCAAAAGATTATCTATCATGGGAGACTCTGAATTGGTTATAAAACAAATAGATGTTGTATATATGACCAAAGACCCTAGATTAAGTTATTATAGAGGAACCATTGTAGAAATACTAAACACTTCCTTAGAAACCAAGCTTGTTGTAATTCCTAGGAAACATAATATGCAGGCTCATAGTTTAGCAATGTTTGCGAGCACCTGGAAGTTATCCTTTCAACCTAACCATCAGTACACAACTGTAGTTGGGCACAAACTTGCAATCACTAATAATTTGAAGATCTGGCAAATATTTTCTAATGACAAATAGATAAACAATTTTTTAATTCTAGAAGAAGAGTTTGTAAATAGCAATATAGATACTGACGCATCAATAGACCCTAACACTAAAGATAAAATAGAAATAAATGAGATAGAAGGGGAAGAAATAGATAGAATTCATCCCACTAAATTTACAAAATGAGATGTAGAAAACATAGAGCAAGTTGAGATTGATGAAATAATTAACGAAGACATTGAAGTAATCAATCTCAAAGACAATTTCTTACCTAAGGGATTAACCCCTTTGGGAGACTTGTTTGCTTCAAATGATGTTCCTAGAAAGCCTAAAATGGAACATTTGAAATCTGATATAAAGGAGTGTAATATAGGCAATGAGGAAACTCCAAAATTGATCAAACTTTCTAAATCACTACCTCCAACTTAAAAAGTGAAATGCATTGAGTTATTGAAAGAATTCCAAGATTTTTTCTCTTGGAGTTATGAGGACCTCAAGTCCTATGACAAAAACATCATATAATACACAATCCCTATAAAATAAAATCAAAAACCTTTCAGACAAAAACTTAGAAGGATAAATCCTGTCCTGTTACCTTGAATTGAAAAGGAAATCCAGAGAATGTATGATGCCAATATAATTGCACCAATCAGATTTTCTGATTGGGTTTCCAACCTGGTGCCAACTAGAAATAAAAATCGTAAGATTAGACAGTGTGTGGAGCTTAAGAACCTCAACAAAGTATCACTCAAAGAGAATTACCCTATCCCCAAATGGAGCATATTTCACAAACAGTAGTTAGATCAACCATAATCTCAATATTGAATGGGTTTTCTGGTTACAATAAGATCTTAGCTTATCCTGATGACCAAGCCAAGACTACCTTCAGTAGTCCTCAGGGCACATTCATGTATGTGAAAATGCCTTTTGGAATAATGAATGCAGAAGCCACCTTAAAAAGGGCTATGGATATAGGCTTTGCCAAAGAAATTCATGATTTCTTAGTGATATATCTAGATGACATTACTGTGTTTTCAAAATCTGTTAGTCAACATTTAGATCATCTAAGGTAGGTTTTTATTAAACACAAAAAGTATGGAATTTCTTTGAACCCAGAGAAGTCTCTGTTTGGATTAGAGGAAGGAAATTTGCTAGGTCATATAATTTCAAAAGATGGTATTTGAATAGGCCCCGCAAGAATAGAAGCCATCTTATAGATACAACATCCAAGGAAAATCGCAGAATTACAAGCTTTCTTAGGAAAAATTAACTTCTTAGAAGATTTATTTCTAATTTTGTGAATTAATTAGATCATTGAATAGTATGTTGAAAAAATATTCAACCATGAAATGGACCGTTGAGGCTAAGAAATCCTTTGAAGGCATTAAATTAGCCTTAACTAAAACTACAGCTTTGATCAGGCCAAAATTTGACAGAGATTTCAATGTATTTTCCTTTGCTTCTAAGCACACAATTGTTGTAGTTTTACTATAGAAAAATGATCAGGGCTATGCATAGCCTATTGTTTTCTTTGGCAAGGCCCTGAGAGATGACCCTTAAAAATATAATATAATGGAAAAGCAAAACTTTTCTTTGGTCAAAGCTATCAAGGGTTTTAGGGTTTACATTTTATATTCTCATATAGTAGTGTATGTTCCTTATTCGGTAGTCAAGGACATTCTAAATCAGGATGGTCCAGATGGAAAGAGGGGAAATGGATTGCTAATATTATAGAATATGATATAGAAATCAGGACAACTAAGTTAATCAAGGGCCAATGTTTAGCCAAGCTCATGGATAAATCGAATTGTCAGGCCCTGGATATAAACTTTATTGCACAAATAGATAATGAAGAGGAGATGGCGATTCCACTAATCAGCTAGGCCTTTATTGAATCACCATGTTATCATGATAGCATTTATGTTTTATTGAACTTACAATCTCCTCCTGAATTATCTAAGACCAAAAGTAGATTGTTAAAGATAAAATGCTTAAACTTTTCTATATTAGACAATGCTTTATTTTGGAGAAATCATGAAGGCATTCTTCTCAACTATTTATTGAAAGATGAATCTAACAAAGTATTACAAGAATTTCATGTAGGTGACTATGGAGGATACCTTTACAGGGAAACCACTGATGATAAAATTCTTAGAGCTAGTGTCTACTCGCCTATCTTGTTTTCTGATGTAAAGAAAGATGTGAACTCCTGTCACAAATTTCAAATTTTTTGAGGACAATAAAAAGGTTTTAACTTTACCCCTCAAGCCAATCTCTGCTAAAACACCTTTCAACAATTGGGTTTGGACTTCATTAGTGAAATCCACTCACCTTCCTTTGCCCAACACAAATGGATGTTGACTACTACAGTCTATTTCAAAAAATGGATAGAGGTCATACCTCAAGGCAAGCCCCTGACACTTTTATCATAACCTTCAGTGAAACCAATATTCTATCAAGATTTGGATGTCCAACTAAGCTCATTAACGATAGTGCAGCAACTTTTAAATCCAAAAGAATGATAGATTTATGCAACAAGTATCATATAACCCAGGGCCATTCCATAGCTTATTATCCTCAAGGAAATGGACTGGAAAAATACTCAAACAAAAGTGTGGTCAACATCATCAAAAAGTTGTTAGACGATAATAAGAAAACTTGGAACAAAAAGCTAGTCAATGCCTTATGGGCAGAGTGACTAACCACAAATAAATCAATTGGTACTTCACCCTATCAACTGGTCTATGGGATAGAAGTTGTTTTCACATCCTCTTTGGGAACACTAGTGATGAAGTTGCTTCAAGAAGTGCAGGCTGAACCAAATAGTATCCAAGTAAGGATCAACCAAAAAAATTCATCTTCAACAAACCATGGAGGAAGTATACATCAGATCTCAGGTTATGCAAGAGGGGATTACAAATATTTTTGAGAAAATAACTGTGGCCAAAGATTTGTACCTCGGTGAAAAGGTCCTAAAGTTGGATTTGAGGAGGGAAGATAAAGGTAAACATGGGAAATTTGATTTATTATGGAAAGGCCCATATGTCATTTATGTTTTCAGAGGTAATAATGTTTTCTTCTTAAGAGATATGGATGGTACAAGAGAAGAAGGTGGACAAGTGAATGGTTGAATGCTCGAACACTATTTTCAACCTAAGTACTAATTTTTACTACATATTGTACATATTCCATTTTCTTTCAAATAGTCTAGTGTGGATTGTATGGTGATTTTTAAAGTTGAAGCCCGAAGAGAAGGCCCTAAGATTTAAGTATTGACTGTCATAACTATCAATAATTCAGAGACAAAGAGGAGAAATACTGCAAGGTAACATCAACAACAATTGAAAGGCCATATATCTACAAAGTTCTCCACATTTCACTAAGAAATTCCATCGCCAAGTGCAGTCACTGTTAGATTCATATACCAATAGGAGTCATAATTTTGAATGACTGAGATTAAGCCTTGTAATATTGTACATACCTTTTATTTCTGCAAATGTTTTCCATATTAAAGGACTAAAAAATGTAAAGATGGTATGTCCTAAAAGAATAATCAAAGGACAAAAATAATGAAAAGGACAAAAATGAAGGTATATGAACCCCAAAAGAGAAAAGGAGACCATGAAAGTAAGCAAGTCAAAATATCACTACTATTTACATTTTTGCTTAATAAAAGATTGTGTGCAGCTTGTAACTCATGCCACAGTCCATGATAGTCAAAATGTTTAACTTGGCTATTTCATTCTTTGAATTTTATGTTCATAGGTAGTGAATAACTCTGACCAAACAATGTAATATTGGCAAGTCATGAGATAGGTAGAGAGAATAAAAGGAGCTCATCAGTTTAAACTGAGCCCTTGGATGATATAAGGTTATAATTAGATAGTTTATTTTGTAAAGAAAATAAAAATAATGGTAAGGGTTTGCTAGTGTAAATGCACCCAAATAAAGTGAAGAAAAAATGGTAGGATGACTAAGTCGATAAGTAGTAGAAAGGTTGCAGAAATGTCATGTCATTTAATACAAAAAGCACTTATGCCATTATTTCAAATGAATCTTTTAAATATGCATAAGTGATACATAAAGCAAAGACAATGGTTCACAACATGATTCATTTAACATCACTATCTTTCATTTTAACCCCTACGTCACCCATTAACTTCCCCTTCACAACAAAAGATTAATATATTTAACTCCTTAAGTAAAGGAGGCTCAAAGCATTTCTCTGACTTCTAGAGGGACCGGACCCTCAACTTGATGAATTAAGAAGCAAAGCTATTAAAAAGTACCTTGCAATTCATTCATCCCCCCCCCCCCCCCCCCCCATGAAAACCCGTTTCCTAAAGGCTAAGTATTTTGCATAGGGAAAACCGATAACAGACATGTTCTATGTTAAAAAACCCACCATGTAACATTTATCCTAAGTCAAGCAACCCCCCCCTCCCGACTCATTTCACTTTTTATTAACTTTTATTAATATATACAAAATCCCCGAAAAACCTAATTTCCCGTATATATTTAATTCTTGTGCATAAATTAACCCCACCCCTTAGTTTAATTATAACTTTATTACTACCCATATCTTGCAAAAATATATTAGCAACCCCTCCTTAGCCCTTAATCCCACATTAAAGTGCCCTGATGAGATTAAATTTTAAGATAATCTCATACTGCAATGATTAGACCCATCGGCCTGCCGAAAACTTTATGGGTAAATCACCGTGCAGCTTCACCTCCTGATCAAAGTGCAATCTCCCTCTGCTTCATCTGACAAGACTCATCCATATCAGCTCATCCCAATGTATACCCTTTACGCACCTTATAAAGTGGTTTTCCCCTGGCCCTCGATGCTACGTGTCAATCAATTAGTCGAATCGGGCGACCCCTCGGGAATACCACCCACATTGGAAAAGCGGTGCGACAAACCTCCTAAATCGCTTTCCCCTTCCAACCCAAAACTGTCACTATTCATCAAATAGTGAAACCTACCAAATTTAACCATTTTTCCTATAAAAGCCCATTTACCCCTCTTTTCACTCGTTTTGCACATTTTTCCTTTGAGAGCTCAGAACGTCATTGCGACCACTACAAACTACCAAAAAAGCTCATGAACCTCAACAATTGCTCCACAGAAGCTGTTGACAGATCGACACAGTTATCCATCCATACCAGAGTCATATGGACCCCTGCAAACCTCCGTCAACTACTAGTTACATTAAAATTTTCCCAATTCCAGGTATTTAACCATGGAAAACCTACTCACTCATCCAATTCCAATGAATTTCCCCCATAACACTTTAAATTAAGTGGAAAATAATCAGATTTATTTTGGTTTTGACACTTTAGACCAAAACCTTCTCTAAGAACACCATTTCCCTAAAAACGTAAAATTACCCCCAATACGCAAATCCACAAGAACCGAGTATGGTTGCTCCAGTTGCTATGGATGTGAGACCCATCTCTACACCTCATTTAGACCTGGACCACCTTCCCCTAGCTGATAAAGATTTCCAGATAAATGATACCACTATCATAGAGGTCCTACTCAAAGTACATCACTAAAGTAGGGACAAGTTCCTAAACCATGCTGATGAAATTGGCCTTTGGGAGTCAAATTTTCCCAAGTACTAATTCCCCCAAGTCCACATTTTTCCTGAAATTGTGCATATGTGTTATTCTGGCTACGTCCCCAGTCACAGAAGCATCATGACTCATCCCCAGAAAGTCCTTTTTACGATAACTACTGAGTCCATCAATGAGATGTTGCAGCTCCAACGAGGGCCAAACCTATATCCCCTCTCAATTGGAGACATATTGTACTTATATCCCAAACGGAGCTCTGCAAAATTGACCAAATTGCTCCAAACCTTCATGAGAGAAGAGAAGCACATCCTTAAAGACCCCCCTCCATATGTAGCTACAATATTTTCCCCATGGGACCAAAACATTGTAGCCATGATATCTTGTGTTTTTGGTTACTCCACAAGTGAGTACATTGATGAAATTATCCTAGCTTTCATGTCCGTATAAATGCGAGGACAACCTCCTACAACCATTTATGACTTTTCCACATTCATTGTTAACAGGATCCATGAGCAGTTCACAAGAATGGGCAATGAAAGGGTTTTTAGGTACTCCTTAGTTTTATGGCATATGTTCTTATATTATCAATTAGAAAAGTTCCCATTCACAATCCAAAAACTGGACAACAAGGCTCAACCCAGGTTAGTAATTTTTTGGACCCCATTGGTCCACCAATATCAGTCTCCATACTCTTATTCAGACTTCATTGACTTATTTATGCATCCAGTTATGACAATGTTGACTGGAAACATTCCTCCAAGAATCAGTCCAGAGATAAAGATAGTCCTTCAACTGTCAAACCATACCAAAGTGGGTGACTAGTACCTTTACTAGAACCACACATAAATCAGCATATATGGTTGCATGCTTGCACCATATAAGTTGCCAAGATACATCCCCATGACGTTGTTTGCATTAGAATACTATAGGAAAATTATCAGTGCAGATGAGGTAATCTTTTTCAATTACAAGAAGAAGGCCAATTTCAAAATAAAATACCAACTAGGCCCCTTCATATGTAGCTCGAGAGAGGTTTGCAAAGACGCAGATTTGATACTACATAATATGAATTTCTAGAGAAGTTTTGTCTGGAGATATGATCCTTTGGAATTTATCACAAATAAGAGACAAAAGGTCAAGCTAGGACATTTCATCCACCATCCCATACCTAAAATAGAAGCATATGCAAACCAAACAAAATGGGTGGAAGGTACCCTAGCAGACCAGAACAACACCAGAAGAGATGTAGAGAATGCTCTAATTGGTTTAGAAAAATAGCTTGATGAAAAATCTTTTCTGCAGGTACTAGAAGAACCGAGACTGTTATGAGTACTCCTCCAATCATGCAGACTCCTTAGAATGAGGAGAAGATCCCAAAAATAAATAGAGAAGAGGCTTCCACTTCAGGAATGGCCAGCTCTAATTTACAATAGGAATCAAACAAGAGGCAAAGGCTAAAGCTAGCCTTTGAGAAAGAATGTACTGAAGACACAACTGAGGTCACCAATACAGAAGCAGAAAGAAGTAGGCTTTCCACTCCATCTGGAGCCATAAAAGAGGCTTCCACATCACAAATTAAAATGTTGGAAAGGAAACTTAGCGTTGAAGAATCTTCCCTTAGAATGCCTACTGACAAGGACCAAGATATCAAGGAAAGATATAAAGAAATCAAGGCTAGAAATTAGAGGCTTAAGGCCTAAACATATGCACAGTACCTAAAGCTCACTCCTACTTATCCAACAAGGCTAATGTAAACCTTTGACATTAAAGCATTGAAGCTACAAATTTCATTTATCGAGACTACAACCCAGTAGCCAAACACAACATCATAGTTTGAGAAAGTGGATTTGAAGTGTTGGCAAGGGATATTCATCCCATAAACTAGATTGAGCTACACAAGCAGGGTGGAGAGATGATATACTCCACCTTGATAGGTAAATCCGTGGTTGCGCATCAGCTACAGAACTCTCTAAACAACATTTCAACACAATTTCAGTTAGAGAAGGCCTCCTCACGGGCCAAGGATATGAGGATCAATTCCTTAGAGGACTTAGTGATTGAATTGGAACACGATACCAAGGATATAAAAGCTACATAGTAGTTTATTAAGAAGAAAAATAATGATATTGTTGCACTTAAGAGGCAATTGAAAATACCCCAGCTACATCATCCTCAAAATCTAGAAGTCTTAGAGAATCAAACCAGACATGAGGATTTGATGGACTTGGTCCTAAAGCTAAATGATCAACTTAAGGATATAGAAAAGGATTTTGACGCTTTAATTCAATCGAAACAAAGCACCTTGGCCACAACTTCCAAGGATGTCATCCAAATAGTATCTACAATAGTTCCTTCTACAGTGGCAGCATCATTGGCACCCACTACTCCACCTACCACAACATTGCCAGTAACAACAGAATCTAGAAAAACAATAGGTGCATTAGGAAAGAAATAAATAGAACTTGTGAAATCCATTGACAAAATTCCATCCACGCTACATAGATGAGAAAGAGAAAGGAAAAGGTGGCAAGTTTGGAAACTAATTGCAAAATTTGCCAACTCAAGAAAAAAGAAGAAAAACAAAGGCACAGAGAATGGGTGAAAGAATCATGAGCACCAGTATTGCAACAATAATGTTGCAACTCTTGGGGCTTCGTACTTTACTTTTATCAACCCAGGAGTATGTAACAAACTTGGAAGCGATGGTGATGTATGCACAAGTACTAGCTCTTACTGCAGGCTATCACTTGGTTAAGTGGAGCAAGATCACTAGGAGCTCAAGCCAACTTCTATGAGTTTCCAACAAAATGTTTTAACTATGATGAAAGAAAGCTAACTCTATAGAGGCTATTCCATTTGCAAAAAGAGAAGGAAAACTGAAATGTAACACAAACCCTAGCAAACACTAATTTACCCACTAACCCTACTTTTGCAGGAAAAGAGATGAAAACTGGTGAAATTAGTGCCATTGACTACTGCAAAGGTAAATTGTACTTATTCAAGCTACTTCTAAAAAGAAATGAGAATAAATTTACATCTTTTTGTGCTTTTGAGTGTTTTTATATGAAATCGTTATTCTGGTGATTTATCTGGCTATGATTGTGCAGAGGTTTGGTGATGAAGGAAGATGGAAATAGGTTTTGCATAGATGGAGGAAGGTATAGAGATGTCCTAAGAAGCCCCTAGTACCCTTCTGGATACTTCTATTGTAATCGGATTTCAAAAAGCCACTTACAAGGCATTCTGCAGGAGCCTGCAGGGGATCTACAGGGGGATTTACAGGAGGATCTACAGGAGGAGGCCGATACCTATTTTTGGAGTTTTGAAGGTGGAAAAATGATGGGAAAGGGTAACTGAAGGCTAGGTGAAGGTGTTCAGTTGTCTGGAGCTTGTCAAGGAAGATCAAGAAGGAACATGATGGTTGGATCTATTGAAATGGCAAGAGGGAAGCTTATGTAGAAAAATGCAGAAATTAGGACAGATTGGAAAAATGTTGTGAATGACTTGGGAAATATATGGGAAGTGAACTAGCACTGGCTGATTTATGAATGTATGGTGAGTTGAGGTGTCCTGCAACACATTTGCACATCTACTTACAAAAACTAATCAAGGAAAGGATTGACGATGCCATGAAAACATAAATTTCTCTAGCTTGACCTAATTTCTGACCTACAAACAGAAAATGTTGAATAGTAACCTTTGAACATGAAAGCATGCAGAGAGATTTGTTGTAAAAGAACACTAAATCAAAATTAATATATCAATTTTTCCAAATCAATTCATCACACTAGAAATTGCATGGAAGAGCAATATTGTGTTTTTGGTGGCAGCAGTAGTGCCTTGACCTCAAACCATAGTCCCAGGAAGGGAGAAAGGAGATTAGGGCCTATTCTTGGCCTTTTCGAATCTTATTTTGTCACTGCATTAACCTACTTTGAGTAACTGAAACAAAAAAAGCTATGCACACCATCAAAAGAAACCTAATCTAAACAAAGTAAAATGAATCTATGTAACATAAATTAACTCATGAACTGAAGAAAAAACATATAAGTACATAGCAAGAGGTGCTTGGCAACTTGGGTTGGGCCCTAACCCAAGAGATTTAGCCCTATGAAAGAGATCAGTGTTGGCACAAAAATTGTTTCATCTTCATTATCAAAAAGAATAGTCACATTACATGAATTGTTCTCAAAAAGGAACTCGAAAATAAGTCGAACAAGTACTGCACAAAAGTGAAAAAATTCTACTAATGGTTGGCTTACCTGCTGAGGCTCTAAGCCCCCTTAATTATATAAATGGATTCCTGCAACAGTCCCCCTAAAATCATGGAGGTTGGCTTCCCATAACTGGAGATAAACAACAGTCCTTCTTAACTTGCTCGGTTACCCCTTTTGATGCATCAATGTTGATTTATACTCTGAGTTGCTGATGGAGGATTCAAGGAAAGGGGTAATAAATGAAGGAGACACCCCCTATAAATCCTCTTCCCTATTTTCCTCAAGTATTTGCTGTCATGTGCTCATAAATCCCTTGACTTTGTCCAAAATTGACCAAAAAATCTGCGTAAGGCACACATTAGACTACATGGCAAAATGACTAACCCAATTCACTCTCTTAGCATAAATATATTAAAAAAAATGCAATCAACTAATGAGAATGTTGGATTAAGTTGAATTAAGAGGAAAAATGAGCCCATATAATTACCCATTTCTAGGG
This sequence comes from Pinus taeda, assembly GCA_000404065.3. Taxonomy (NCBI): domain Eukaryota; kingdom Viridiplantae; phylum Streptophyta; class Pinopsida; order Pinales; family Pinaceae; genus Pinus; species Pinus taeda. The sequence continues at coordinate 73,582 of APFE031652835.1, forward strand.
CTCATCATCACCCCCCTACTGAATGGGTTGCTCATCCTCTGAGCAACTAGTCTAACTCTTCATCCTTGATGGCTTTGACAGATTCCCTAACATCCCATGCCTCTAATGTGATATCTTCCTCTTTATCATGGAAACCTACCTTTTTATCAACCTCTTCCCGCTCTGTTCTTCCTCCTCTTTTACTCCTTCTAATAATCCTAGCAGCAACGAAGGATTGAATTTGAGGCCAATCCAATTGGCCTTCAAGCTTTTCATAGAGTGCTTATACACTGGCACTCTCCTCATTGCTTCCCTCGTCCTATTTGGGTAGTGATACTCCCTGATCCTTAAGCTCTGTGGCAATGTGTTCCACCTTCTCATGCAGGCATGAATGCAGTCATCTCCAAACAATCTCTCCAGGTCCTCGAGATGTGAAATAGCCTAGGCTTGCTTATCAACATAGTCTATGATAACTTGAGGATTAGCTGCAAGGTGTTGGTGGGCATAGATGAGAGCCATGGGTTCTATTTGTTCTGCTCTAATCATCAGGGGTTCATTCAGCTCTCTTGCCATCATTTTCTAGATCTCTGCTGCCCTTTTCTCGTCATGACTCATCCAAGATGCCATAGCCATCAGCTGCAAGTCTCCCAACGCAACATTTGGATCCCATAGGTTCATATCAGTGAGGGCCACGTTGTGTAAGGAAAACTCTGCTATCTTTGCTTTGTTCTTAGCTGAACTATGATCACATATATGCATGAATTGGCCATAATCCTAAAATGTTATTGTGCCCCTCTGGGCCAGTGTCTTGATCTGAAATTGGAGCCACTGATCCTTGAGGTACACTGCATATGATTTGGTTGGCTTCCTACACTGTAATGCCTCAACAACCCAACTGGCCATGCAAGCTAATTAGGTTTCCTTTTCCTATAGCTACCTTCTCAAGATCAACACCTAATTTTCTACCTGGGATTCCCTTTCCTATTGTTGTCTTATTAATGTCTCACTATCTGCCTGGGGTTCCTCTTCATGTTGCTATCTTGTTAAGATTGATAGCTCATTTCCTCCTTGAGGTTCCCTTTCTTGCAGCTACTTCTTTAACATTTCATTTTCTACCTCTAATTGAGCTCTTTTGATGATTTCTATATGCCTGACCATACTCAATTCCTTTCCCATTTCTCTCAATTTGTTTTCTATGTGCCCAATGTCTTCCACCCCTTTTGATTTTGCAATCTACATCCATGTATGGGTCCTTACTCTTTCCTTTTCCAGCTCAAAGAAAAAAGGGACTGCAAACTTTTCTGGCATGATTTTTCCCCCCTCCAGGAGGTTGTAGTAAGAGCCTAAGTTAGGCTGAGGTCCAAGATCTGGTATCTCTTTTGCCTTGTCTTCCTCTTTAGTCTGTTCCTCTGCCTTCTTTTCACATTTTTCAGTCTCTTGGAGCTTTGCCAATGTCTCCTATAGAGATGTTTGTGCCTCATGTGGGAGTGTTTTAGAATCCATTATTTTCATCATTTATTTCCAAGTAGAGGTCTTAGGACTTCCTCTTTCGTATGTGATGGGGGTCTTGGAGGGAGATTCCTCCTTTATTGTAGTAGGGACATCCTCAATGATAATGGGCTCCTTTGAAGGTGGCTAAGGCTTCCCCATCTTTATTCTGGTGCTCTTGCGAGCATTAAAGTACATAGGTGGTTGTCTCTTCCTTTTTTCTTTGGGATAGGTTGGAGTACTAAGTGCAGCAAGAATAGTTGCTGCCTCTCTTGCTAGTGTCTCAAGGGACACTTCTTCTTGTTGTGCTTCTTCTTCTTCATCTGTTGTTTTTCATGTTTTTGTCGATTTTGTTTCTGTTGTCTCTAATTTTGTTTACTCCTCTTCTTGCTTAGTTTCTGTCATTCTCGTGGCAACCTTTTTCTGCACTGTCTTAGGCTTCTTCCTTTTAGTTCTTGGTCTCTTCCTTTTCTTAGTTGTGGCTTTACCCTTTTCTACTTTTGATGCTATATTCTTCTCTACTTTATGCTCATCTTTGGTGGTGTCATATTTCTACTCTCCTATTTGGTTTCCTTCTTCTTCTGTGTGGGGATCCTCTTCTTCTAATTGAGTGCTCTTTTCTTGTTCATGGATTTCCTTCTTAGCTTCCCCTTTTTTCTCATCGTCTTCCCTTCCAGATGAACTGAGGTCATCAGCGAGAGTTTTTATATCATCCTCTTTAGTCATGTTCCTAAAAATCTCCCAGGCTATGGGGATTGTTTAAGTGTGGGGGGCATCCTCCATGAGCAATTTAATTAGCCCATGGTGAGCTAATTGGTTTGGAACCCTTGCCTTCAATTTGGTGCTAGATTCTATAAACGACTGGAGGAGAAAATATGGAATACTGAGTTTTCTGGATGTAGGAAGGTCCATGCCATATCTTAGTTCATGTAACAGTCTGAAATGATACCTGTAAACTATGTTGTATCTTCCTTCATAGGAGATGTATTTCATGATCTGGTAACTGACCTCACCCCATGGATAAGGTATACTTGTCCTCCTGATGCCATTCTTATACTCCATAGGATTTTCATTAGGCTGGAAAAAGGTCTTCTTGGCCACTTGACCCAGTGGGTTTTCTTCATTGCTCTAGGGTAGCCCAAGTGGGACATCGGTGACCCTACTGATGAATTATAGTTTGGGTTCTATGGTTAGGCCCCTGAAACTTATAGTGGCATGGATTTTCGAGTGAGGCTTTAAAGAGAATAAAAATTCTTATGTGACTTACTCATCATACCCATGAAATTTTTCAAAGAAAGGCATCCAATTATCCCTAGTAAAGAGGGCTACCACTTCTGGATGTTCATGCAGCTTAGTTTAATTTAGAGGCTCCTTCCTCATAAAACCCCTTTTCATGATGTTAAGAGACTACCAGAATATCTCAGGTGAGGGCGAATGCAGTAAATTTCAAAACCGGAAATAGAGGAGCAACTGAGGTTTTCTTTCTGGAAAGAGAGAGAGAGAGCTTTTCATGTTCTTCCTTGTTAACAAAAACTAATTGCAAATTTCCTTCCCTTCAAACTCTGTTCTTAAACTTAATCTATTTCTCGATCTATTTCATGGAAACAATATCTTAAAAAAGTAGAGAGTATACAGGACAGTGTTTTTTCACAAAATAAAAAGACTACCCAATGCAAGTTCACTTTTTTTTTTTTTTTATATAGGAATACTTATCTAGAGTTGCATCATCTCTTTACACAAGAGAATACCATGGAGGAGAAAGAGATAGTGTGACACAAAAATATCGTCACCTTGATTATTTGCAGTCGGTGTAGGTCTATCATTACCTATACCAGCTTCCTAAGCAAGTCTTAAACCTCAGCTCTTCAAAACAAGCTTGAGAAATGAGAGAAAGACATCAAAAAAACAACGTAACTCTTGTTCCGCACTTTCTCTTACTTTTTCCTGTGGGCCCACACCTTTTGTTCAAGTTATCTGCGTACTTATACGCTTTGTATGTAAAGGGGAGGGTACGTACCCCTGTAAAAGTCAAAAGGCAATATCTTTATCTTAAAAAACTCATCTTTGGTTAATTCTAGAGTTTTCTAGAAGCATTTGTTACGTGGATTGTTCGCTCCAAGTGGTTCATGCATCCCATCATAGGAGGAACTAATCCCATGTTGAGAGG